>JAUPMG010000011.1:1474332-1496633 GCA_031762675.1 Pachysandra terminalis
AACATCTTAGTCATATGAAAATGGTGATCAACCCTTAGTCTATTTGAGGGTGATTTAACCCTTGACGAATTGACCATTTTGAAATAGTTAGCTTTCACCCTTCTTTATGTCATTCGAATGAGACATAACATCTTAGTCATATGAAAATGGTGATCAACCCTTAGTCTATTTGAGGGTGATTTAACCCTTGACGAATTGACCATCTAGGGATGGTTAGCTGCTGATGAAGTGAACAGTAACCATCTCTTCCTATAAGATTTTTTTTCACTGCAGAGATTAACCTCTGACCAGCGGTCTAACCTTAGATTAGGATAGAGATAACCATTCTATCATGTCAAGCCAAAAGACCATTAGTGTAACTGACGTATCTCAATAGGAGTGTAAGCACCGTTTGACGTTCACATGCAGGAGATAGTAGAGGGAGCATGTAACTGCTTTATACATATAATGCAACATTTGCAAGTCTATCTTTTGAGTGTACGCATACGTTCTAAGATCACGCCACGTGTCCAAAGGATTAATTTAGACAGCTGGATCAACAATACTCAAGATAACCTATGGATTAAACAATTCTACTTTGGCATTTGGTTAACAAGCACCAATAGATGTTTGATTAATATTTATTAATATATAAAATGGGTTCCAATCAAACTTGGCATATTTTATTAGTTTATGCAACTTATAAAATATAATTGAAGTTATCAACTTCTGAAAAGTTACAATTGAAGTTAGGGTTATATAATGGTTACCCAAATAAAATGTGCTAATATACCTGAAAATTGTTGGTGCTAAAATGCATATCTAATGAAATGACACACACACAAGCATGTTATAGTAAAATGACAGAATAATTTAGGCTCATGAAATACTGGACCACCACATGCCAAGTAGCACTACGCCACAAAACAAAATACCAAAATGCACGTGCCCTCATCACCCACGTTATCAGATTCAATTACAAGGCATGCCCAAGTTGAGTACGTCCTATCCTCTTACTTATCTATAACTTCAATAAGAGTTGGCTCATAATCATTTGGAGCCTCAAATCCGTGGAGATTCATCACTGTTGCAGCAACATTAGCAAGCCCACCATCAGCTACATCCTTACGGAATCTGACACCAGGTGCCAGTCCAGGTCCTCCAATTGCAATTGGTACCTGATTAACAAACCAAAACATTGTATCAGAATAATCACAGCATTGACAAGCTGAACTTTTTGTGCCAATATACAAATGGGATTTTTAACTTATAATACACCTCATTGTTTAAATGCAATCAATCTTGCTCTGGACAGACATTCTAACCAACGGATCCCTTCAGGATCAAAACCCATGTCTTACATCAAATTTAATTGAATGTCTCACAGGGAGTCGTCTTTTCAATCCAAAGGATAACAATAGTAATGCGTGGTATACTTGGGTTTTGGCTGATCCCAGACATTGATCCTGGAAAATAGGCCATCTCTTCCACCATCTTATTCTTGTAGCGATTTCCCAAGGATGAATAACATTATGTACTTGCGGGTTGAAGCGTGTGAGAAGTGAGGATTTGTATGTTCCCATTCTTGTCAAGAAGAGGTTCCCCTTTCTTGTTCCTCTTCACCATGTCCTCAGCATTTCCATGATCTGCGGTAACCACATAAATGCTGACCACTTGCTCTATGGCATCAAGGATCACCTGCAATCAAAGATATTCAATTAAACAGATCCAAGTTTCAAAACCCAACATGAGCTCTGAGCATATCAAGCTATAAAGTAGGAGAGATTCTTCAGGTAAGTTTTATGCATCCCTTCATCCCCACTACTTGGGAAACTACCATTCAATTTATTTAGGTTCTTCCCCAAGTTCCATGGCTACTTTCATCGTACTGTTTGATTTCTTGTTAGTCAACTTTAAATTTCACAGTGAAAGGGAAAACAATGCAATAGGACAGAGCAGATTTAGTTTCATGTAGGCTGTGTTTAGTTAAGCAGACTTTAAGGGAAAGGAAACTCAACCTTACTCAATGTAGTTAACTTTTGCCTTGTGAATTATCAGCCATCAGATTCTTTTAATATTTCAACGGTTGGGACAAAGGGAAAAGTCTTTCTGTCATGTGGTGAGTGGACATATTTTTGGGCTGAAACTTAGCATATATATCAAAAGGGGTTATGAACACTAATATGTAAGCCATATCAGTCTCGCCACCTAAACTGTTACATGTCAAAAACATGTGAGAAGACTCACAAGGTAAAAGAAGAAAGTCTTTCTGTCATGTGGTGAGTGGAAATATTTTTGGGCTGAAACTTGGCATGTAAAAATTGGTTATGAACACTAATTTGTAAGCCATATCAGTGTCGCAACCTATACTGCCACATGCCAAAACCATGTGAGAAAACTCACAAAGAAGAAGAAACTGGGCCACATCCAAATCAAGGATCAAGCCAGAAAGAGGTGCTGTTCAATTCTTGTATTCTTTTCCCTCATGATAAAAAGTATACATTGGTAACTTTCTTATGTCCTACAAACCGACTCCTTTTAAGCTGTTAAACTACTACATCAAATGGTCAGCTTCTTCCCAAGAAAAAATCATAATATCCCCAATCACTTAGAAATTCCTACTATTATTCACAATACCCTCCAAAAATCACATTACCCCCTCCCCCAACCCAACCACACCCACATACATTACAGTTTCTCTTCTTCATAACCCTAAATTTAGTTCCCCCTTTCACTAGGTCACAATACATAACCTGCTTCAACCAATTCTTGCTCTCCCAAACAAAGATTAAGCACAAGCCACACCGGCTCAGTCATAAGACAGGCTTGGGCTCCCTAAGAGAGCCCATAGTCTGAGATGGGGCTCGGAAATTGATGCCCAAGGCGGCTAAATAATATGGAGCAGATTTACATCAAATGGTGGACGGACAATCACCTGAAAGGTTTGATATCTATTGATGATGAAAAATTCTGATAATTGTGGGGCTTGGATCAAATAACCAGTTGGCTGATATCCTCGTGCAAATAAAGGGTGTAATAGGAAATCCAATCTTATTGGGTACATATGAGCTCCAAGCCTCGATTGTCTTCTAACAATACTGTTTGTATTTGTTTCTTTTTGAGGGAGTAAATCTGGACTTCCCTTCCCTGGCTGTAAGTTCTCCGATTCCCTTTGTAGGGGTTGGCGTCAAAAATTGCAACCCCATTTGGTGGTTTCGCACAAATATAAACAGAAATAAGAAATAGACTTATTTATTTATTTTTGATTGTAGACATACCTTAACGGCTTCATCAGCAGCCTTGCAAGCTACAATGGTTGCTTCAATGTCGCCGGTGTGCCCAACCATGTCACTATTTGGTAGGTTGACACGTACCTTAAAAAATGAGAAAAACTCCATAATCAATATCTGCTCAACCTATCGAATAGTATAGTGGTGCTTTCATAGATTACCTAGTGGAACTTACAGCTGAGGATAGCATCCCTTGCCTTTTCAGAAATCTCCAAGGCTTTCAACTTTGGTTGGACATTGAAAGTAATTCCAATATCACTTGGAATTTCTACATATTCTTCCATTTCCGGATTAAAATATCCAGATCGGTTACCATTCCAGAAAAAGGTCACATGACCAAATTTTACAGTTTCACTGTTCAACAAAATAGAAAGATGCATCTTAGGGTTTAAATACAATCAGTGATAGGTCTACAAGCAAAATAAACCATTGAAAATTAGTATTTTTGCTTTCCTGTTCTCCTAAGTTGCTAATCCCAAAACCAGCTTCCAAAGACAACGGTCCCATATCATAAGAGCCATCAAGTTGTCGATAGGGTGTAGACTCAGCAAGTCACCATTTGGGATTCAGCAATTTGTGCTGTTAATATAGTAACTTGAAAATACTCAGCTGTGATGAAGATGAACAAAATCATCATCAAGCAAAGGCTGTATAAGCCAAGAAAAACATATGGAACATCAAAATAACATTTAGGTTATTGCATAGTAGAGCTTTCAGAAAGTCCAATAATATTAGAAATTGATCCCCGTTTTGAAAATTCCATCAAGTACTGCAAAGATTTGATTCAAAATGGAGCTCCAACGATATGGGGGTTCAAAAAATCAGACTAAAAACTCAGATCTTAAGTCAAGGTGGTAACATAAGCTTAATGAAGAATATGCACATATTTTATATAAATTTGATTGGTATCACCTCCCCTGCAAGCAAATGTACGGACACCATTGTGCACTAGATATTCCCCGGATGTCCTCTCTATTTCTGGAGGAGAAACAAGGTAATGGCTTGGAAGCTTCAACTCGCCATCGTACTGAAGCATTCCAGTATAGTGGATCTTTGGGAATCGAACTCGATCAAATTTATTGAAGTCTTCATATTCGAGCGCCTTGGCAATCATAACCATGCAATCTGCTCGAAAGTTGAATGTCACAACAGCATCGCCATCCACTATTGGGCCAACAGCCTTCCCATTCTCATCAACTATAACAAATGAGGGCAAATACTGGTCATTAGCCTTAGTATCCTCCCTTAACCTCTTTTCACCACATCCCAGTCATTCTGGACAAAAAGAAAGAAACAAAAAGGGAAAAAAAAAGTATAAGAACCAGCCAACATTCTTTATTTTTGTTTCTCATAATTAAATGAAGGATATATGTACTAAAAGTGTAGAAAAATGTACAAGAGGTTGCAGGCCAAGACCTATGTACATGAAAGGTATACACTAGGATAGCAAACAACAACCCAACGAGCCCACCCCTATGAACTTACCTCAATATTCTTTAACTCGCCCCAAATAGTCAAGCTGACGAACACATTACCTTTTGAAAAATAAGCAAAATAGAATTAAGTAAAGAGAGACACAATAACTATAGTACTGATTAAAAAAAAAAAAAAAATATATATATATATATATATAGTATCACTGATATACATAGTGACAAGCAGTGGATGAGACTCAACATTCAAAACTAAGTCTGATCATTAATAACAACTGTTCTAACTTTTAAACCAATTTTTGGACAATTTTCTTGAGACAGTTCAGATATCTTATCCAATTAAAATACAGTATTGTGAGTAGTAGATATCCTACGTGGGAGCCACCAAAAAATTATTCCCAGCCCCATATATGCATGCCTGGTGTACTACCATACTAATAATGCATTTCTTAGAATCCACCAATACCATACTTTGACACATATTTCACTTTGGACATGATTAAGACCCAGCATCTGACAGGTCCGATTGAAGAGATCAAATATGCCAATTATTAGCTTGATTAGTAATTTGACTTCACTATATTCTTTTGGATGGTAGAGAACTATTGAAAAACTTTAGTCAACGTTTGGAAAATTAAAATATGCAAATCAGAGGCCTTGAAATCGTCCAAATATCCTATGATTTTGTATGTGGGATCCATTCAGTGGTGGGCCCTAATCTTTGTATCCATTTATCATGTGTCAAGCTTTAGGCCTTAAGACCCTTATTTTGGATCATTATGTATTAAGTTCCAGACCCTAGAGGTTCCCAACTCTAAAATAACAAAATTCATGATAGAATTACCTCATAGTGATCCATTGTAACATACATGCGACCTCCACCAGATGCAATCTGTGCATCAACACCTTTCTCGTAAGTTTGCAAGATCTTTCTCGAGAGTTTCTACAAAAACAACACTAGTACCATCCATAACATCATGACCATCAGTGAGGATATGAACACGGATTCTTTTAGCACCATGCTCACTAGCTCCTTTTAGCAGCAACTGCAAATTAAACAAAGCCGAAAGCATGGCTGCCATTATGAAAAGGCCAAACCAAGACAAGATTACATAATAATGGCATATCTTCAAATGACTGAACATACCTGCAACTGATCAAGGCGGGAATGAACACCACCATCGCTCAATAACCCAATGAGATGCAACGTACCAGTATCAAAACATTCCTTAATGTACTTAAAACCTTCTCCTTCATAGATTTTTCCAGAGGCCAAGGCAAGGTCCACAAGCTTTGCACTGCATGCAGAAACATATAAGTAACACAATATGCAATTCATTGGATAAAAAACCAAGCCCACATAGATTGGGAGCCTTAATATGGATTAAGCCCATATGTTGGAAATGAGAGGTTGACACATAAGAAGAAAATAAATATTTAAGACTTCTTTCTGAAGAAATGCTTGCTTCTCTTTATCTTGTTCATTACAAATCTTAATTGTTTTGGGGCTTTTGACCTATTCGAAATTGGTGACATTCTGAGCAATATTTTTGGTTTTATTTTCATGATCAGGAATATTTTAATGGCCCCCTTTCATTTTAAATTGCAGTCTTACTGCAAGAATAAAAGAATGAATGGTAGTTTGGGTAATAAATAACTTTTAAGCATACAGCATAACAACTTTGCTAATAAAAAAATTCACTCACTTTTTTTGCATTTTCAGAGTTCTTTACTGTAAAAGGTCATATTCTCTTTTCTCTGCAGTATTCGCCTCAATCATTCCTTAGCTTCTCCTTAACATGTTACAAAACCATGCCATTTTCCATAAACCAAACTGAATTAGTTTTCTTCAATCCATAAATATCCCTTCTATACTAGAAAGTATGATGGCCCACTGATAACATTAGCATTAGCAGTATGCTCTTCCAGCAATCATACTGGCTAGCTCGTTTCACGAAATGTAAATTTCATTGTCTTAGATGGTCCAAGGTGTGTCAAAAAGAGAAATGAAATACAAGCAGAAAAGATTACCCTTGAGCATAAATTCGTCCGGCACCAAGTGCATTATGACCAACTTCACTGTTTCCCATGTCATCATCAGTTGGAAGGCCAACTGCTGTACCATGAGCCTTGATCAATCTCCATCTCACAAGAGCACCCTTCATGGAAGATGTACAGAAAATTTTAATTCTAATCTTTAGCATCCAATAAGACAACTTTAGCTCCTCATTTAGCTTGTTCATGTTCCATGCAAAAATGAATCTCTTTCTGAAGATAGATGCCATGTAACAATAATGACTTTAGAGGGTAAACCGAACATGACACAGATAAAAAATGAATTCTCTGATATAAGGTAATTTCTTTGGACAATTAATACAAAAGTTGAAGGATCACCATCAAAGATACAATTGCGCCACCAGAATGACTGGATCAATTAGCAAGTTCCTCCCTCCCTCCCTTGAATTCTTTGATATAAGGTAATTTCAAGAGGGTAAAATTTGAGTTGGACAATTTTATTTTATTTTATTTTTGATCAATAACAAGGAATATATAATAAGGAGAGGAAGAATGTACAACAACAAGTGGCAAAAGCAGATCCCCAAGACGGGGACATGCCTTCCACCCAAAAAACACAGAAAACAGAAAAATCAACAAGAAAAGAAAACCAAAACTAAGACACCACAACCACCCCACAGCAAAAACTACATCAAAGCTATGGATCCCCAACATCTGATAAAATCCACGGAAGATAAATCCTTGAATACAGAAGTTAAAGGATCACCATCAAAGATACTATACCAGAATGATTGGATCAATTAGCACAGTTTGGGTTGAAAAGTTGATTGGTCTAGAACTAAGCTTGCTTGGAGGTGAGTGGTTAATCATGTGACAATGAATTCAGCTAGTATAGCCGGCAATATTGAGAATCTAAATAATCACAACAATGATTGTTGGCGATCCTGTATGGAATCGTATCTACAAGAACAAGATTTATAAGAAGTCGTTGGTGGGAGTGAGAATATACCGCATCCCAGAGAAAATGCTGATGCATTGAAGCTTTAGCGAATTAAGGCCAAGAAGGCCATTTTTTGTGTTCAAGACAACAATACCGAAAGAATTACTTGAGCACATATGGGATGTTATATACCAAAAGCAGCATGGGATGCCTCTGCAATCCTATTTTTGAGATTAAACAATGCACGACTTCAACCCCTGGAGAACGAGCTTGTGTTGGTCTCTCAAGGAGATATGAATAAGCCAATATTTCATGAAGATAAAATTCCTGTCATATAAGATTTCGGAGTTGGATCTTGAATCAAGGATAAGCAAGCCAAGAATGAGGAGTGTAATTCATGGTTCGAGACTCAAGTACAATGGATTCATCACTGCAATTTGAGGTTGCCTGATTCAACCATCTCTATTAGAGTTGGAGAGTTTACTAGCTAATCAAGAAAATCTGACCAAACCAATGGTAAAGGATCATTGAAAGACGAGAAGGTACTCTTCAGCATAAATTAGAGAGAGAGAGAGAGAGAGAGAGAGAGAGAGAGAGAGAGAGAGAGGACAACGATCAGAAGGACAATAAAAAAAGAGCTATCAAGTTGGAGTAGCTCAAAAGGCTGGTTGATAGTGTGAAGGGATGACACAATTTGAAGGTGAAAGCTACAACTGCGGCAAGAAAAGATACTACACCAGAGATTGCTGGTTTAAGAAGTCGGTAGAAGGTAACTCTGAAACCATTAAATGTCAACATGAAGAAATAATCAGCAAAGATGAGTGGGACTATTAAGCCCCATATGTCACGATCAATGCAATTGAAGATACATACAGTGAAAATGAATGAATGTTCAGGCTTCCTCTATCATAATTGAAGCAGCCAAAGAGCCATGCAGTGACGAGAAATGGGATGTCCAATAAGCAACAGATGAAACCTGTTCTGAAGAAGAGATAGACATCAACAAGGAAATGTTAGACATGCAACCTCATTCCCTCACAAATGCAACATCAGCTAGCTCTGCACCAATTATAGTAAAGGAACCGGAGCTTACCTTAGTTCTTAACTTTGGAGAAATCAACAATGAACAAGACTGTATCGATGACTCAAGATGCTCCAATAACATGACTGAAGACAAGGAGAGGCCATTTAGTATATCTGACGCTGAAAAATTGGTAATTGCAAGTTCAGATTCATAAGTTATGGAGAGCAGGCTTCAAAAGAAGCCAAATAAAGAAACTCAGGGAAACCAATTTCAGACAAAGCAAGAGGCTATTGAAGACCTAATTCACTCAACTGTAACAAGAAGAATAGTGAAAGTTGTCTCATTGACTCCCAGCTTGGTTCGGTGGAGATAGTGGAAAAATCTACAAGTCCAATTGCAAAGCAATGTCTGCTACAAGATAGCAGGAGAACATCGACAAACTCAACTAGAAGAATAATCAAGGCAAGAACTTCACTGGTCTATAAGGATCATGCTACCAAACCTGTAACATGCTACTACTAATCTTGTACAAGAAGAAAATATTCAGGAGTCGAAGAAAGCAGGACAAGTGATAGATTTGTTCCTTGACGGTTTTAACTTCACCAAGTCTACAACAACAGAGAGAAATTTGCAAGACTAGATTCAAAAACTGGAAAAAGAAAAAGAAGAAGAGTCGATGTTAAGAGGAAGTGTAAAGAGTCAACATCGACTCTTCATAGTTGGGGATGAGAGTTCCAGAACTCCCTCTTTAATAGATTCTATTTTTTTTATGTCTGTTAAGGGGACTATAAAGGATTAACCCCTTCCTTTGGTGTGTGTGTGCAAGGCAATCAAGTGTCGTGCATGTAAAGCATCCCACCTAGTGAGTTAGAACGGGTGTAGTCGTGTGTGGGTATTTAGATATGTGGAGTTCTGGGTCTTGTGCGGAACCCAAGTGCTTATAGAGTTATGGGTCTTGTGAGAAGACCAAGTGTTCAACTCCCAAAAAAAGGAGAGAAGATCAAGTGCATATTGAGAGAGTCCAAGTGCTTATAGTGCACAAGTATTTGTACATCATGATTACATCATCAATAAAAAGATTCTTTTCAGGTGAGAATTTCGCTGCTGTCACTCAACATAAATAACTAAAAGGGAAAAAAAGAAGAAGAAGGAAACACTAGCATCTTAGTTATCACATATTTGGATAAAAAGGTACTGGTGATGCAGAAATCGTCACAGGGAATTAAACTCTCAATTAATCAAAATTATTGATAAAATTATAAGAATTCACCAATAAAGAGGCACCATGTGAAGATTAGTTTGAGGAGTCTGTATCGAGACCATCACGCAGCTGTTCTACCATGAGTGTTTCTTATCAACTGCATCTGTAATAAGATGAAAATAGAGGGGGAAGAGAGGAAGTCTCAAAAATGAGCAAAGATGCACACAACAGAGTAGGGAACCTCAGTCTTATGTTCAAGGGACAAGTATAGAGAACTGATGTGTCCAAAAGTCTGAAAATAGTCTATCAGCAACAACCAATAACAACAACCTGTCAACTTCTCACTTTTTTCCCTAGTGCACCTTCTACAATTTATAGGGAAAATATCTTGAAAAATCAGCTCTATTTTAGGACAGGTGCCGCATAACTCGAGCCCGACGAGCTATTTAGAAATATCCCCATGCAGCATGCACATCCATAATTTACGTGGAGAAGTAATCTTATGCAAGAGTCATATGCTGACTCACTTGGTTATAAACGACCCTCCTCTATAGTGGGTTCCCTTGTGATTCAAGAAAGCATGAATCAGTGCCATGTGTGACATGCATTGACAGGTAATCAAGGCAACGTGTCCATCTTTACCCCTCCATTCCTGAGAAATCAATCTTCCCCCTGTATAGGAATACACATATAAAGGTGTATAAAATACTGAGTTTTATGATGTATACCATAGAATCTCCCTAGGAATTGAATTGCTTATGTGCAGAAACCCTCCAGATAAGGGAATATTTTCTGAGGTTGAGCAATATAGTGCCTCTGGTTACCCTTCTCGTGTGAGGGAACCTTGTTTTGATCTTTCACTTCACCATCGAGGGAAATGTAGCAGTTTTAATGCTTGCACAAGGGCCAATATAGTTGAGTCATTTGAATAGCGGAATCTTGAATCCAAGACCCTGCGAGTAATCTCGATTTTATGGTCATCATCCTTGCAAGGGAAATTACTACAGAAATGCTCGGGGCAGAAACTGATCAGTCAATATGAGTGACCTTCAACAAGACAGGTAATACTATGAGCGTTATGTTCTCCTCTAAAAAAATCCCTTTAAATGTAATAGAATTCGAAGGCAACTTTCTTTGGGGTTACATGCTATTATCCCTCAAGGGATTTTCCCGTGGATTTGCGTTCAAGGTTGAATAATGAATCAAGTCTTTTAAAGGGGCCGAGCCCAATGATGAATTAACCCTCTCAAGGTGGTATGCCTTTGAAATGACAATTTGTCCTTTCAAAAGAGATTAGTGCCAAGGACAAAAAGGATTGGTATACCTGAGAGGGAAGCTTCTCACAGAAGTAACTTCTTAGTTGCCTTTCAGGATAAGAGCGAACTTTAACTTAAAGGTTTCAACAAAATTATAGGCTTCCATTGATGGCGTGGGCCAATGATTTGGGAGCCCCCACTTTAAGCTCACACACTTAGGCTCTAAGGAAGGGCAGAAAGCTTCCTTTTTCATGATCCAAGGCGGTGGGTTGTCTCTACTCTCTGCTAGATCAACCACCCATCATTGTGATCTTAACACATGTCAAGGGTTATCATCCGAACCACACTATCACTAGAACAAGGAACAACGCAGATTAGGCTAATAAAACAAATCTACTACCTTGGGTGAGGTTGACATAATGTTGAATTCATGGCTTTAGGAATACATTTGTTAACAAATATAGATCCTACCAAATCGGTAAAAATAAAGTTAAGAGATATGAATGCTCAACTAATGGAGAATCAAATCTTGTATCTTTAGAAAGTACAGCAGCGAATGAAGCTATGTGGGTATACCTACCATAAAATGTGTATCAAAAGAAATTATATATAGTGAAATCCCTGTAATCCCTCATGAAAGCTTTGGGGATTACACTCGTGGATGTAGGCACTCTTTTGCCGAACCACGTTAACTCTCCTCTCTTCTGTGTGTGTGCATAAAGACCGTATGGTATCAGAGCAGGTAACTCCATCTTTTGGCTGCTCCTTCATCCTTTTGTTGATGTGATTCATTCTATTGGTCTTGTTTATTGCCTAGTAGCATCAGGTCAGATCTTCCTAATCTCCAATCCTATATTGATTGCAACTTAAATCATTCAAAAATGACATTTGATCAGGATGCTAATACAAGCATCAAACGTACAACAGTTCCATTAAATGGCATAAATTATTTGTCATGGTTTAGAGCTGTCACCATATCCCTAGGAGGTCATTCCAAGCTAAGGTACATAAATGGAAAAAAAGGAAGTGTCTGAACTCAATGATCCTAAATATGAGAATGGCAAGCCAATAACCAACTGGTCATGTCCTGGTTATTCAATTCCATGGAGCCTAAAATTTATGAAATATTTGCCTTTGTCAAGACTGCCAAAGACTTATGGGACTCTATTAAAGCCATGTATAGGCAACAAAATAATGCTTCAAGGATCTTTCGACTGAGACGAGATCTCTCCCAAGCAAAACAAGGTGACCATAGAAACAACAAGCGATCTGGAAACCTGTCAAGTAAGAACTTGAAATTACAGAGTCCACTCAAGAGGCTATATCAAGATGTCAAGAAACTAAGTGACACAAATCCCATGTCCCAGTACCTGAGGCTATGTACATGAAACTTACAGTGAAGGACCTTGTAGGAGTCTGCTAGGGCTGCAGAACTTGGGAAGATCGAGTGGAGAAGGAAGTTACAGAGAGGGCCAGTTGGTGTGGGGAAGTTTGAGTCTGCTAGGACTGTAGAAGGAAAGCCCGGAGCACCTCTCGATACTGGTCAGGAGAAGGTAGGGAGAAATGATGCGAAGGTAGTTGAGACCGGTTACAGGTCATTTCGGGATGTTCTTCTTAAGGACAATGAGAATACTCAGTGGCAATCAGTACGTAGGAAGCAGGGCAATGGTAGAAAAAAGCCAGTGATTAGACGTGAGGAGGTTCAGATACAGCAAAAGCTTTACACGTTCGAAGGATTTGTGAACGGAAAGCTCAAGTCTCTGCATATTTCGAGAAGAGCAGAGGACGAGTATGCTCAGTTACACTCAGTGATAAAGGGGTGGACTGGTTCAGGGATATGGTGTACATGGCGGAAGAAGCGGGAGATAGTACAAGTCCGTTGGGCTCGTTCAGATTGGGGGGAGGAGAGATGGGGGCTGCAGAGCTGGCAAGAAATAAAGGTGGTCTATTCCTGAGCTTGTCTCACTGTGGGCGTAATGGAAAGGAGAAGAAGTTAATTTTCCCCAAATCAAGAGCAACGGTGGGTTGGGGCTATGTATTATCAGTGGGTGGAAGAACGGTAGGGGAGGAGTGGAATCGATACAGTGTTACTTCAGAGACGGAGAGATTAGAGAACATGGAGGCAGATAAACTGATTAGAGCAAATATCCCAAAAGGCGTGGTCGTTGGAGAGGGAGATAATTGGAGCACTGATTGTGATCAGGGTGGAGAGGTAGAGTTACAAGATTGGTGAGTCCCGGTGCATTGTAACCCATCGGAGGAAATTAGTTGGTCTGAGGTTTGTAGGAGAGTGAAACAGAGGTTGGGTAAGGAGGTAGCCTCCAAAGTTATTAAATTATCTCCATTCGAAGCTGCTGTGTTCGTGCAGCCGAGTTCAGCCGTAAGGAGACTAGTGGAAGGAGGTCCTACATGCAACTCGAAAGTATTAACTAGGATTCCTCGATCGGTTAGCATGGAGTATGAAGGCAAGAGATTTGAGCCTTTTATAGAAATTGTGCCCCTTAATCATTACTCGGAGATTAGGTATTTGGACTTGGTAGTTGAAGCAAAGGGCAGTAAGTCGAAGGGTGAAATTGGGGAGAGTTCAGCGCCAGTGCTACCGAGATTGACAGGTGGAGAAGAAAGGTCAGGAGGTGGGCTGGACAGGTCTAGTGGGCACCAGATTGACCCGTTTGGGTCTCTTCCTAAGGATAAGTGGGTGGCAGATGTCAAAGGTTGGAGGTGGGAGTCTCGAGAGTTGTCCCAATCTGAATAAAAGTAGTGCTGGGAAAGGTGCAGTCAAGGGTCAAAAAGGAGAAGTTGCATTTTCAAAAGTGGAGGAGGTGGCAGATGTTATGCTTGGCAGCTGTTGTCCTAATTTGAGCTTGGTAGGCTTTGCGGATAGGACTCCGGACGGGCCCAAACCCAAGGGTGACCTGGGCACTGGTCATTTGCTTGGGTTGATTGGTTCGAACTCTATGGACCTTGAGCAGGAGGTATTTTGGGCTAGACTTTCTTTACGAAAGTTAGAAAAGTCCATAGAAGAGGTTAAAAGGGACCTCCTTAAGATGAAGTCTCAAGTTGAAAAGCGGGGTCCATTGTAGGCCTTTATAAGGCGCTGGTGGGCCTGTTGGACGGTGACCAGATTGAAACCAAGTCCATGGGCCAGGAGTTAGGGGTACCGAGACCTAATGGAGGGCCTAGGGTTAAGAACTTTGTTTTAACTCAGTTTGAAGAGTTATTACAGAAGGAGACCGATCGATTCGCACGAAGGAATCTCGACATACCAAGTATCGGTTTTGATCCATGGTGGGAGCTTTTAGAGAGGAAGATTCAGACGCCAAAAGAGAGGTTTGGAACGACGGCATCGTTGGATGTGGAGGGTGACGAGCTCAGAAGGCTTAGTTCCAAGAGAATGGATAAGGTATATACAAGGAGAGTACCAAGTCAATCTCTACTTCTGAGTAGCGGCCAAGTAAGTGTTCTGACAATGGGGGAGGTTACAGGATGATTTCAGCTGTTTACGGCCCGACAGATTATAGCAGGCTCCAGGTTATGTGGGAAGAATTTGAGGAACACATAAGGGGGTGGATATGTCCTTGGAGCATTGGAGGTGACTTTAATGTTATTAGATTTTGTTCGGAGAGATCAGGGTGTAGTAGAGTGAACTCATTTATGCAAAACTTCTTAGACTTTATTGATAGGAATGATTTGATAGAAGTGCCTCTTGTTGAACGGAATTTACTTGGTCAAACAATCAGGATAACCAAGTCTCCTCAAAACTGGACAGATTCTTGATGTCAGTAGAGTGGGAAGAAGCTTTTGCTTGTGTGCAAGTCATCTCTTTGCCTAAAGTGACTTCTGATCATACGCTAATCATGTTGGAATGTGAGGATAAGTTAGTTAAAAAATGCCCATTCCGGTTCGAAAACATGTGGCTGGACGAGGATAATTTTGTAGATCTGGCAAGGAGTTGGTGGCATGGGTTTGAACTTAGTGGATCTCATAGCTTCATTTTTTGCAGAAAATTGAAACTCCTAAAAGAAGAACTTAAGAAATGGAACAACACCAAAGTGGGTAGGGTGGAGAATAAAATGGGGATTCTATTGGAACAAATTCAGAAGTTAGATGCTGCGGAAGATAAAGGGGAGATGGGGAGAGAGGAAAGGTAGAAAAGGGAGAATCTCAAGAAGGAGCTTGCTAAGGCGGCAAAATTGGAGGAAATCTGTTGGAGACAAAAATCTAGAGCTCTTTGGTTGATGGAAGGAGATAAAAACACAAAATTCTTTCATAAAATGGCGAATGCAAGGAACAGGGTGAATACAATCAGTAAAATTGAAGTGGACGAGGTGGTTTCTTATGAGGAAGGGGAGATTAAGAAAACTATTGAGGAATTCTACAGGTCTCTTTTCATTGAAGAGAGCTCCTTTAGACCAACACTTGAAGGCTTGGAGTTTGATAAATTATCTTCTTAGGCAGGGGAAAGATTAGAGGAGAAATTTTCAGAGGAAAAAGTGAGGGAGGCAATAATGAATATGGAGGGTGATAAGTCACCCGGTCCGGACGGTTTCTCTAAGGCTTTTTGTAAGAAATGTTGGGATATCATTAAGGAGGATGTGATGAAGGTGCTTGATGAATTTTTCAACATCGACAGGTTTGAAAGAAGTGTTAATGCCACTTTCCTGGTTCTAACACCCAAAAGAGAGGGAGCAACGGACTTGAAAGACTTTCATCCTATTAGTTTGGTGGGTAGCCTATATAAGATTATTTACAAAGTGTTGGCTAACAGACTGAAGAAGGTGGTTGGCACAGTAATCTCTTACTCTCAAAGTGCATTTGTGGGTGGTAAGCAAATCTTGGAAGGAGTGTTGATAGCAAATGAACGCATTAATTCAGTTTTGAAGAACAACTAGAGTGCCTTACTGTGCAAAGTTGATATAGAGAAAGTGTATGACCATGTGAGCTGGACTTTTTTATACTATATTATGGGAAGTATGGGCTTTGGAGGAAAATGGATAAGATGGATGAAAAGTTGTATATCGACGGTCTCCTTGTCCATTCTGGTGAATGGGTCAGCGGTGGGGTATTGCTCGACATCTAGGGAGCAACGGACCTGAAAGACTTTCTCATATAGAGAAAGTGTATGACAGATCTCTATTAGTGGACTTTCCGGGTATGGCAGCCATTGCGGAAAATTTGAATGACTGGATTAAGGATCACCTTATAAGGCAAGGGGAAGATTGGAATTTGGATTTGAAGTTAAGAAAAAACATCTTAGATTGGGAAATTGATGAAGTGACAAATCTGGTGGAGAGGGTATATAAAGTCAAGGTGAGATAGGGAGGGGATTGTAGAATGTGGGGAGGAAAGTATGGAGAGGAGTTCTCAGTGAAAGCTATGTATGAATTGATGGCGGGTGAGAATAGGGGGGAATGTCCTTGGAAGACCATCTGGAAGGCGGGATCACCATCCAAGGTATCCTTTTTCCTTTGGGAGGCCGCTCAGAATAGAATTCTGACTTGTGATAATCTTAAAAGAAGAGGGTGGGTTATGGCTTCGAGGTGTTGTTTGTGTAAAAAAGATGAGGAAAAGGTATCTCGTGTACTTTTACATTGTGAGGTTACTAGGAGAATCTGGCTTTGCATCATGAATAGATTTAATGTAGTGTGGGTGCAGCAAGAGCATATAAAGGAAGAATTAAGCAGTTTGGGGTGGAGGAAAAAGAAGAAAGGCAAGCGAAGAAGCAGTCTTTTATGGAACCTTAGCCCGGCAGCAATCTTGTGGATAGTGTGGGGGGAAAGAAATTAGAGGATCTTTAAAGAGAAGGAAACTGAGACTTGTAAATTGATAGATCAAGTCATTCGATTACTATTCTTATGGTCTTCTAATTACATAGAATTCAGGGGGATTAATTTTACTGATTTTGATTATACGTGGGGGCTGAAGTGGGATAGTTAAGTAGCATTCGAAGGGGGGAGGTGCTTGTAATATGTATATAATACTTAGTTGTACAATATTTTAGCCTTATGCCTTACATAATAGAAACTATATTTACTGATCAAAAAAACAAAAAAAATTGACCAATCCTTCACTGATCAGCTTGGATATATGAAAAGAAAATGGGACGAATTACAACAGTATCATCCTCCCGCAACTGATCTTAAAACTCTCCAGACCATAGAAGAACAAGATAGAAATTTTCAGTGCTTGCTGGCTTGAAACCTGAGTATGAAAATCTACGGAGTCAAATTCTTTTAAGTTCTAAACATCCATCTCTAACAAGTGTTTGTGCATCTATTCAACAAGAGGAGACTCGTTGGCAGATTATGAACTTTGAATCAAAATCAGGGGGCAATCCAATGGAAAATAATGCTCTTGTTGCTAATAATAAAGCAAAAACACCTACAATTTCGGGCGATAGAAACTTGCGCTCCACCAGAGGCAGAGGTCGAAGTCGTGGTTTTCGTTCATTAGTTCATTGTGAGAACTGTAATCATCTTGGACATTCTAAAGACAAGTGGTGGCTTATGTATCCTCATCTACGGCGTACGAGAGATAAGAATTCTGAGGATAGCATAGCAACACAAACCACTTCATCTGATTCCCAAGCCTCCTTGGAGAAAATTACTCAACTACTATTCATCAAAAAAATTACTCAACTAGTGCAGAATTGTTCATTCTGGCTCTTCCACACGAGATTCCTCTTCCTCCTTGGCTCATGATTCTAGTAATACCCTTGCCTTTCTCTCTTTTAGTAATTCCACATGGGTTGTTGATTCAGGTGCTACTGACCACATGTGTAGTGATTCTACCTTCTTGTCTAATATTCATCATGTCGAATATTTTGTTTCTATAGCCAATGGTGCCCTTGTTCCCATCCAAGGAATTGGGAAAACCCATCTCTTCTCATCTCCTTCTGATGTCTTGTTCATCCCATCATTCTCCTCTAATTGGTCATCTGTTGGCAAAATTACTAAAGAATTGAACTGCAATGTTATTTTATCTCCACATATTGACTTTTCAGGACAAGACCATGGGGATGAAGATTGGTGGAGGACATCTCAACCATGGATTGTACTGTTTCAATCCACAAAGTATGGCAACGACTGTGAGGACCAAACAAGATACCTCCATGCTATGGCACAAAAGATTGGGGGACCCGTCAAATCAAACTCTTAAACTCCTGCATCCGGCTTTACTTTTAGATTCCAATAATTGTGAGATTTGTCTTTTTTCAAAGCAACATAGATTATTCTCTAATAGTTTGAACGTTTTTGAAAAACCTTTTGATTCGGTTCATTCAAATTTGTGGAGTCCAACCCCGATTGAGTCTTGGGATGAATGTAAATATTTTATTACTTTTATTGATGACGAGTCACGGGCCACATGGGTTTATTTGTTGAAATCTAAAAGTGATGTATTGACTACCTTTCAAGATTGTTGGCAATATGATATCTACTTAGTTTGGTGCACGCATTAAAATTTTATGGACGGATAACGGCTGTGAATATGACAACAAACCATTCTCCTCATATCTTAAAAACTTAGGCATTCTTCACTAACCCACTTCTGTTGGAACACCCCAACAAAATAGGGTAGCTGAACGAAAAAATAGACACTTGCTTGAAGTTACCAAGTCATTAATGTTTCAGACAAAGCTCCCAAAGAATTATTGGTCTGAAGTAATCTCAACTAGTTGCTATCTAATAAACAAGCTTCCCGGTAGGGTGTTGAATAACAAGTCAACGTTGGAAGTTTTAAAAGGGTAGGAAGATTGACCTATCCCATCTTCGGGTTTTTGGTTGCAAATGTTTCGTTCATGTACAAAATAGTGGAAAGCTTGACCATCATGCCACCAAGTGTCTCTTTCTGGGGTATTCATCCACCAAAAAGGGATATAAGTGCTATGACCCAAAAGGACAAAGAAGGTATGCTTCTAGAGATGTCTCTTTTGTCAAGAATGAAATTTTTTTTTTCAAAAAATCTCAGTGCAGACTCATAAAGATCAAATTTAGGGGAAGGATTATAGCAAATTTGCTCCTTTACCAATTATGGATAAAAGTCTAAACTTGAATAACACAACCACATAGCAAACAGGTGAAAGAGAAGAAAGAAAGGGATTGTGAACAAAGTTCGCAAGCTGCAGAAAATAATATGCCTAATACCGCTAACCCCGTGGCCTCACCTGATCAGAATCCTCCTCTTCGTAGGTCTACTCGCGTCTCTCAAACTCCTAAATTCCAGAATTTTTTACTTATCATACTGTGTCATTTCCTATGGAGATTATGTTTGCTATGATAACATATCTTCTGCTCATTCTGCTTTTCTAACCGCTATTGAAAATCACGTTGAACCCTCTAGCTTCCATGAGGCAAAAACCAACCAGTGTGGAAGAGGGCAATGGATGAAAAACTCCAAGCCCTTAATAAGAACAAGACTTGGGACACTGTTCTACTACCCAAAGGAAAATAGTTTAAATGGGTTTATAAAGTAAAATACCACGGTGATGGAACCATTGAAAGGCACAAAACTAGACCTGTTCCCAAGGGCTTTACCCAGACTTATGGGTTGACTATAAGGGGACTTTGCCCCAGTTGCCAAAATGAACATTGTTATAGTCTTGTCGTTTGTTGATGTTAATCATGAATGGCCTCTGTTTCAAATGGATGTTAAAAATGCTTTCCTTCAAGGTGATCTTGAGGAAGTGGTCTATATGGGGCTACCTCCAGGACACCCACAGGGTCTTGTATGCAAATTTAGAAATGCCTTATATGTCCCCAAGCAATCTCCTCGAGCATGGTATGCCAAGCTCAGTCTGGCTCTCACAACTATTGGGTTCAAACGAAGTGAAGCTGACTCATCGATACTCATAAAGAAAAATGAATTAGAACCACTATTGTCCTAATATACAAGGATTATATAGTCATCAGTGGTTATGATATGGCTGAAATGTCAGACCTTAAAAAGCATCTCAACAAAAAAATTGACATTAAAGATCTGGGCAAAATGAAATACTTTCTGAGCATTGAAATTGCATATTCAAACAAAGGCCTATTCCTTTCACAAAGAAAGTATACACTTGATTTGTTGAAAGAAACTCGAAAATTAGGTGCAAAACCAGTAAATACCCTTATTGATTATAATCATAAGCTTGGCAGTAATGAAGAACCTCTGAAAGATATAGGTAGATTTCAGAGAGTAGTGAGCCGCCTAACCTACCTAACCATTACCCGCCCAAATATTACATATGCTGATAGTTATGTTGGCAAGTTTATGCATGCACCTAAGTCAGAGCACATGGAAGCAGTTGATCGAATATTGCAATATCTTAAGTCATCTCCAAGAAAAGAAATTTGGACGAAAAAGAATAGACACACAGAAATTGAAGGGTATGCTAATGCAGGCTGTGCTGGAGTTCAAATAGACAGAAGGTCAACCACAGGCTACTGCACGTTTGTTGGAAACCTTATGATTTGGAAGAGCAAGAAACAGAATGTCATTGCTCACTCTAGCACCGAAGCTGAATATAGAGCCATGGCATCAACAACCACAGAGTTAATATCCTTGCAGGCTCTCCTTCAAGACTTGGGACTCAAACCTAATACTCCAATTAAGATGTTTTGTGACAATCAAGCAGCCATACATATTGCATTAAATCCAGTCTTCCATGAAAGAACCAAGCACATTGAGGTTGATTGCCAATTCATTCGAGAGAAGGTTCAAGCTAAGATCATTGACACTCCTCATGTCCAAAATAAAGACCAGCTTGCTGACATATATTTACCAAGGCCACAGAAAAGGGACATTTTCAATAAATACTATCCAAGTTGGGCTCTATTGAAATCTACGAGTGTTGAAAAATATAGATTTTATGAATGCTCAATTAGCAGAGAATCAAATCTTGTATCTTTAGAAAGTATGGGAGAGGATGAAGCTGTATAAAATGTGTATCAAAAGAAATTATATATAGTGAAATCCCTGTAATCCCTCCTTAGGAAAGCTTTGGGGATTACACATGTGGATGTAGGCACTCTTTTGCCGAACCACGTTAACTCTCCTCTCTTTTATGTGTGTGCATAAAGACCATAACATTATATAACTAACAGCAATTTAACAGTACGCAAGGCTCTTTACACCAAAATGTAGGTATAGGATAGGAAACAAGAAAAGGGCAATACATAAGTTTCACCAAAACCAGAATAAAGAAACAAAAATGGATTAGCAGATAGAATAATAGAAAAGGTTGGTAAAGCATAAGGAGAACAATTCCATTTACTAATTCTATTAAATGAGAAAAAGAAATAGGGGTATTTCTTCTTTTATATTTACCTTCTTAAGTGAATCCATGGTGGGACCCGGTTCGGCTTCGCCCCAACCATCCAAAACGACCATGGCAATGATCTTACCCTTGGGGAGCTTGGGATGATCCACCAGTTTCCATAAGGATCTAGAGGTATTCATCTCCTCTGTAAATCCACAGAAGAATCAGATATGAATCAAAGCAAAAACATGTATGGCCCCGACTTCAACAGAAAAAACTGATCAAAAATAACGCATACCTTCCTTTCTCACTACGTAATGATATCAAGAAAGAGAAGAAACAATTTTTTTGTAACAAGAGCTATTTATACGATTATAACGGCGTTGAGAATTTTAGAATATTAGGGGAGAATTGGGTTGCTGTTTCTTCCAACCATCCCCATCTTCAAGATTATATTTAAACAACAAATATCGTTTTTATTTTTATTTTTTTTCCATGGAAGAACACGAGCACCCGAGTTTTCCAGGATTTTCCATTTTGACACCTATAATAGTTAGGGAGCGGATCCTCTGTGGAGCATAGTTTTAAATTTCGTTCATTTCTCAAATTTGGGCCCCCAAACGAAACCGAAATATCCTAAATTTCGGATATTTGGGCGAAATTTCGTTGAAAGTTTTTTTTATTGAATAAAAAAACGGACGAAATAATATCCGAAATTGAACCAAAATTTTGTTTATTTCGCCGAAATAAACTCATTTTCTTTTTAGCCAATTTTTTATTTTTTTTCTTTTTCAATAAGTACTAAATAATAACTTTTAAAATACAAATAATAAACGTTGTCAATAAAAAGTGATATTTTCATTAAAATATATATTATTTAATTTATTATTTATTTATGAACATACAAATTTAAAAAAAAAAA
>JAUPMG010000011.1:1500916-1516367 GCA_031762675.1 Pachysandra terminalis
ACACACACACACATATATATATATATGTTTATGTGTGTGTATGTATATGTATATAGATGTACCCAAAAGAAATTACCCATATCCAGTAATCATATACTGTGTGTCCAAATCATGAGACCAAATATAGAAGAATATACGTATACAGATATAAAGAGTCAAAAACATGGAACGAGACTTACAGCCCCGACTGACCAATGAATAGATTGGAGCTCCTGACGCTCAAGGATACTTCTATAAAAATCATTAAGAAATTTTACCATTAAAAATAGGCTATAATATACTATGAATAGCCAATATTTACTAATTATTGCATAAAATCGGTGGATAATAACATCAAAAGCTCCATGAAATAAATATAAGATGCCACAAAAGATAATTTCACAGATTTCTAATCAAGGATACATCTGGCAAGCACTGGCAACAGCTCCAAAAAGGCCCAACATTGCCATGAGCTCAACTCTGTCAGCATTTTTCACTAGAAACTCCTGCATAGGCAGAAAACATGTTTGTTGGAAGTTGCAATGACACAGTAAGGAAAAATCTAGGCTCTAGGGCTTAAAAACCCATGCGGGCACTAGATTGTGACACATTGATTGCGTTTTGAAATGATTGGGTCCCACCATCTGATGGATCCCATTGAAGAGAGCAAATATTTATTTATCAGTTCAATTAAATGATTTTAGCCATTTGATTTCATTGTATTCTTTTGGATTGTGGAAAGCTGCTGCTGAAAAACTAAGGTCAAAGTTCTGAGAAATAAATATACAAATCAGATGGTTCAAGGTTGTCTAACTATTCTAATCTTTTTCTTGGATTGTGGAAAGCTGCTGCTCGTCTGCGTTCCTTTGTGTGCCTGTTGGCTTTTCTTGTTTGGTTGTTTGGTCCTATAGGACTAGGCTTGTATGAACCTTTAATGTAGATCTCTCCTTTATTAATAAAATCAGGAATTTACCAGTTCCAAGAAAAAAAAATACTATGTATTTTGCTATATAGCTATCACATGTCAGATTTGAGGGCTTAAGGCCCATATTTTGGGCTCTTAAGCCCAGACCCTGATGTTCCCATTTAGTAAAGCAATCAATTGACTTGATATAAAAAATATAATTAAAAATAAATAGTGAAAGAAAAGGTTTTAAACCATAACTAACCTATGGTATAATACTGCACTAAAAGAGAAATTGATGTAGATCATAGAAATAAATAATGTTGCCAATAATTCTAGAAAAGGTTTTAAACATTGGTTTCATAGATTTTGATCTCCTTTGAGGAAGAATTTATTCATGAGAGATTATGGAATATGATGTAGAACCCATAATGTTTTACAGAAGTTCATATAAAAGTCTTGTTGGAGGTAGAACTAATTCGGGGAAGTTTTTGGTAGTTATGCAAAATTCATAAATGCTCACAGAACTTTAAGTAATGGAAATGTTTAGATCAAATTATACAAATGATCAATAAGAACTAATACACATTAGGCACATTATATCAAAAAAAAATAAAAAAAAAATAAAAAAAATAAATAATAATAATAATAATAATAATAATAATAATAATAATAATAATAATAATGATAATAATAACCATTTAGAGCAGGAAATACAAGATCGATAATAGAGTGATAGACACTGCCACATTGTT
This sequence comes from Pachysandra terminalis, assembly GCA_031762675.1. Lineage (NCBI taxonomy): Eukaryota > Viridiplantae > Streptophyta > Magnoliopsida > Buxales > Buxaceae > Pachysandra > Pachysandra terminalis. Next base: position 1,502,555 of record JAUPMG010000011.1, read on the forward strand.
TGAAACTTCAAAGTTGCACATCAGTATGACTTTTCAGTACATGACACCGTATAACTGCTAATTATGCATTAGGAAATATCTTATGTATTAACTAGAATATTTAACAGCTAATCTTGTTCCTACTGTTTATGGTATTTGGTATGAGAGGAACTCAAGAATATTCAAGCACACCATCTCCCCTGCTCTCTCTACTGTTCAGTAAATTTGCAACAGTGTGCAGTTTGCTGTTCCACGCAAAGACATGGGCATGAAGACACAGAACAGATCTGCTATAGCTAATTGGAATATCACCTAGATTCCGTCTGTTTTCTTATTTATCAATCTGTAATGTTCTTTCTTTTTGGTATTTGTGGCTGTTTGTAGCCCTTTTGTGCCCTGCACTAGGGTCCTCTTTGTACATTCTATTCCCCTTTCTAATCATGGTTTAAAATATCATATCGGAGTAGCGTATCAGTCTTCCCAAAAAAGAATACATATCAAGATATCTATCGGATACGTATGGATACATTGTAAACATCATGGATACGATGAATACGCAAGGCAAATGGTGGATACATAAAACAAGACTCACTTCTATGTAAAGCTAAGCTAAAAATATGATAAATTGACATGCTTTTAATATGATACACCTACACTTATAATACATATATTAACGTGAAAACCAACTGTTACGCGCGCTGGCGCATGAAAACTTTAAAAAAAACATCATTAAGTGTAAAGGAAAGTCATAATATATATCACATAAACTAAAAAACAGAAAAGAAATATTCATATCTCATGGAATGGTGTATATATATATATACTAAATTATAAATTCATAGTATTTTTCATAGGATGATATTTTATTTTAAACTGGAATATTAGAGGTTTGGGTGGGGCGGACAAGAAAAGAGCGATCAGAGATTTTTGTAGTCGGTTGAATCCAGACATTTTGGTGATTCAGGAAACCAAGAAACACACAATTGATAGAAGGTTAGTGAGAAGATTGTGGGATGATAGGGATTGGAAGTGGGGGTTTGTCGGGTCTTCATCGTCAGGAGGTATCCTGATTGTTTGGGATGTGATGTTGGTCTGTTGCGAGTTCCGTCTAGTGGGGGAATTTTCACTTGTTTTTAAAATAAAAAAATGCAAGATGGCTTTGAATGGTTACTTGTTGGGGTGTATGGTCCTAATTGTGCCAATAGGAGGGTAGATCCAAGGTTGTAAATGCCGATTTCGCCAGACTTTTCTGGCAAAATGTCGGCGGCATACCGGCAAAGTATCGCCAACATGGTGTAAAATTTTGCCAGGTTGGAGAAATTGGATTTTTGATTAGTTTTCTTTGTTTTTTAAGGGTTTAAATGAGGAATAAAGTTAAATATACCTAACAAACCTAAAATATGGAAAAACAAATGCATACTTATACATTTAGTCATTTATACAAGAATGAAAATTAAACTAAAAATGTCTAAATGTCAAATAACTCCATAAATGATATCCCATTGATCCCAAAGCCAAAATTTCACATAACAACTCACAAACAACAATCACAATGATACAATAAGTTAATAACAAGTAGTCAAGTACAGACCAAAGTCCGAATGTGAAACATCCAACAGCAATAGTTATCATCAAGTCACAACACACAACTCACAACTCAACTCAAGTACTCCTATAATGGCAGTACTGCTGCCAACTCAAGGTATGATGATACCAATCCGTATATTCTTTGACATGTCTCTCATACTCCGCTGAACTGATATTCACCAACATCCCCATGGGTGGATACTGAGGATAGAAGGTGAATGAGACGGTGATAGCTTGAGGCTGAACGAGGCCATAGGGATCATATCCTGATGCCAGTGGTGGGTTCACTGGAAAGAACCCATGACTATATCCATAACCCTGGCCCTCTCCAACATATGGATAGTGGTACTCCTGCTGGTCCTCCTGGACCTGTCAGTATCACTGTGGCACAACTCCATACCCATATGGTGCATACCCATGGCCATATGATCCCGATTCCTATCCTTCCTTCGAACCATAGCTCTCGAAGCCTACTGTGAAGGTATGTATGGAAAATGTCCTCCAGCTCTGTAAGATGACGAACCCTGCTGCTCACATCCAACATCCATGGACCCAAAGCTGTGAGATAAAGATGTCTCATCCTGTGCACCCATCTACTTCTTCCCTTTTCCCTTGCGTTGGAAATGATATGGCCAGTTGTAATAGGCTCTTGGTCTGTAGAGGGGGACCATGTCCATGATCACGCTCTCCACTAATGTGAGTCGACCTCTGACGCTGCACTGAGACCCTGTACACTGGCTCTAAGACCCTGTACACCTATTACCAGATCCAGTAGGTGTACGTCCAGCCCGTCTACTACCACTAGGTCCAGACCGCTCACTACCACTAGGAACACTGCTACCACCTCCCTACTCACCATCGTCACCATCATCATCATCATCATCATCATCATCATCTCCATCACCATCACCATCATCACCATCTCCACCATCATAATCACCATCACCACCATCATCTCCTCCATCATCTCGTGAGGCATCCTCACTCTGTCTCTCACCACCTTCCTGCCTCTGTCTCGTTGCCAGTGACGGAGGGATATTCATTGCTTTATCGAATGAGTCTCCGCTCGCTGCCCCCTACCCCCTCCTCCATCATCACAGTGTCAACGTCGATCCCGGCCTCTGTGGCAGCTCTAGCAATCTCAGGATTTGGGCTAGCCGTCAGGCTGATCAAGTTCAGCATTGTACATGACCTACTCTGTGAAGGGGTCATCAAGCTCAGCATTGTACATGGCATCTAATGGATCCTTCGGCATGATATTCTCAGCTTCAATCTCAAGCTGCCGCATCCTAAACGTCATATTATAATGGCAAAACACGAGCTTCTGCAACCTATGATAGGCCAAACAATTCCTCTGCTTTGTGTGGATGACGACGAAGGTGCTCCAGTTCCCTTCGCAAGTCGAAGATGATGTTGTCTATGCAAGGATTCGGGCAGCTAACATCCGAAGTGTAGGTGCATCAGTGCCATATATTGACCACCACTCACTTGTGAATTATTTTGTTTGTGTTAGCAATTTACTTAGTAAAATAAATGTCACTCAAAAGTCAACACCATTTTAAGCTACTTACATGGCATCATCCTACTCCTTGACTCGATAGCCGACTACCGGCCAAATGAACCAATCGCATCTCTGAACATTAGAAGCTATCAACAAATCCCAGGTATTAGTATTTAGTTACTATTTGGTACTAATATGTTAGACATTAGAAATTTAGAAAAAAAAACTAGATACCAAGGTTCTAAATACAGTTGTTAGTTGTTGTTACCTTATTTCCATAATTACCCTTCCCCGCCGAATTAGGTTCCAGCTTTTCATATACATCATTCACAGCGTTATGCAAATCGGGTATTGATCCCAATCGATGAGTGTAGTGATACTTGGGATTCAAGAAGTAAGGAAAAAAATGATTAGAAAAAATTAAAGAATAGTACTCACTATACTTTAGAATCTTAGCAATTTATATTAAAACTCACTGACCTGCGCTGTGAAGAGGATGTCCCAGTGTCTTGTACCAACAATTATCAATAATCATATGGACCCATTTGTATGATCTTGGGCTAGCAACCTTAATCAGCTTCTTCATAATCCTCATGGATTCATATATAGAACCCATGGTAGGATATGCATCCGTATCTACTGCCCTCAATACTCGATAAATGGGCTCTAACATAGCCACAAGACCGCAGACCTAATCCCAAAATGCATTACGTAGAACAATATCTTCTATTTTATGGCCAACATCAGTATTACTAAGAGAATAGTTATTCCAAGCAGGTCCAGTAAAGAGTGTTCTCAATCCTTCTCTGTACCCTAAAATGCCCTCCAATGCAATATAATTGGTGGCAAAACTTGTAATACCTAGTCTCACTATGTCACCACCACACATCTCTCTCATCTTTGCAAGGACGTAAGCATGATTGTATATAAACATCATTAACGTCCGGGCATTCTCTAACACACTCAGTACTGTCGGTCGGCGTGCAATGTCCTCCAGTATCAAATCAATGTAATGAGCAACACATGGAGTCCAATACAAATTGAATTCATCCTGTATCATCTTACCATCCTTCTTATAATTGCTCCCATTATCCGTGACTATTTGTATGACATTCTGCAAGCCCACCTTATTAATAATACCTTTCATAAGACCAGCAATGTACTTTGCATCCTTTATTTTTTCATCAGATGCATCAACGGATTTCATAAACACTGCTCTTGCCTTGACGTAGTCTCTCTTTCTCTTTCTCATACAATATTCATTTCCCTTTCCCTATCCTTCCCCTCTCTCGGTTTAGATCAATGTTTTTTACTTCTCGCTCAGGGATTTTTACTTTTTAAATGACCGACCAGTGCATTCCAATAATTACAGATTGGGCCATTAAAATGATTTTTCCAATTTTTTTATTTTCACATATCACAGATATTTATTGAACCGGCCTTGGCCAATTCCGATACATGAAACCATGGTTAAAAACCTCAACACCTCTTAGTCTCCTTTTTATGGTTAACAAGAGGACCGTTCAAATGTTTTATCAAGACTACTTGAAAACAATAGAGTAGTATCCAATCATCCATACTATCGAAATTAGGGACATGGCACCGGCCTTGAATTCTCATCTAATAGATCCTAGATCAAGAAATGACATTTTTTTTGTTCGATCAACAAAAGATATTACAAAGTACTAGAAAATGAATTTAATAAATAAGAGTTTCTTTTTATTGTTCTACCAATGTAAAATGGTGTTCTTCTTCCTTTGTTTAAGGCTTGTATCTTACACCTTTTTCTTTAATTTGCTAACTAAAAAAACAAAAAGAAAAAGTTCAGGTAGTGCAAATTATATGGAAGACCACCTGGGGAGAAGTGGTATAACAAGAGATACCTCATACAAAGGAGATCACCTTATACAAAGGGTTATCACATGCTAGCTTTCTCTATTTTTTTTTATCAATCATCAGCATCGTCATCATAAGCCCTATCCCATCTAGTTGGGTTCGGCAACAAGAATCCTGCTAATCTATCCCAATCTATTAAAAACCATATCTTCAATCAAATTACGTATATGCAAATCCTTCTTAATTGACTCCATCCAAGTTATTTGGGATCTTCCTCTCCCTCTTAGAACCTTCAATGATTTCTCTCACACCTTCTCAGATTACTTCCCTAGGTCTTTGCTTAACATACCCAAATCATCTTAAGCTACTTTACTTTATCTTATCTCCCAATTGAGTCACACTCAAACAACCTTGAATATGTTCATTCCTCACCTTCCCACACATCCATCTCAACATTCTCATCTCAGCCATGTTCACTCTATGCATATGTTGCTTCATTGCTGCCCAACATTTTGATCGATACATCATAGCAGCCCTAATGGTTGTCCTATAAAAAATGTTCCTTTTAATTTGAGTGGAACACGTCAATAGCATAACACTCTAGAAGCACTTCTCCACCAACTCTAATTCGATGAGCAACATTTTCATCAATATTTCCTTCTTTATGGATAATTGATCTTAGATAATGAAATTGATTGCTTTTAGGAATAGTTTGATTTTCAATTCTTATTGTAGCTATTGCTTTTAGGAATAGTTTGATTTTCAATTCTTACTGTAGCTTCACCTCTACTATTGTTTGTGCTAAAGTTACATTCCATTTACTCGGTCTTTGTTCGACTTATTCTAAAACCTTTTGATTCCAAGGTCTCCCTCCATTACTCTAATTTTTCATTCACTCCCTCGGTAGTTTAGTGTAATAAAACTACATCATTTGCAAAAAGCATACACCAAGGTGAGGCACCTCCTCTTGATTCTTGAATAACGACTAGTTAATTCATCCATAATCTTGAATGTAAAATACAGAATTTCCAATCCTAGCAGGAAAAGGAGGGAAACAGAACGTGTAGGACTTTGAACCCAAATACAACTCATGCTTTTCAACAGTTTGGGGAATGGAAGCTGAAATTATTGATAAATCCATTTACAATGATCAAAAAAATAAAGAAGGAATTGATGAAACAAAGCCTATTTCATTCAACTTAATATTTTGAATCATCAGGTTTACAATGTCCAATCATGAAGTTGATTACTAAACTTAAAGACATAACAATTTCTTAAGTATTATTAACCACACGAAATTTCTATGAATACACAGGCAGTGAAGTTCATTTTCTGCTCTCTCCTTCACAACAGCATTGCACTTTTCCAATAAAATTCTCAAGGTAAATCACTTGATTATTAGTACACTGAATATTATGCCAATAAATATAGAATATTGAGAAATTTTAAATCCATTTACCCTTCATTAAGATTTCTAAAGCAGAATTTAAAAACATAATTTCATATTGTTTGGAATCCATTTGGTAATTCTTGGATTCTTAATTACGCTGTACTCAAGGCTAAATTGTGAAAGCCTGTGATGATTGCAGTGAATTCTATTTGGATCATTCTATTTGTTATATGTTGGACCCTTGACTTAGAAATCTTTAAAATCAAGGAGAGCCTTGATTGGGCAAAAAAAAAAAAGTTATATCATTGTTCTCCATACTTTCAAGAACTAAACAAGATCAGGGTTCCTTTTCTCAAGGAAAGGGACATCATACATCATTCTAGCTACTAAAGGAATCATGGGCCACTAGCTTGTTTGCAGCTAGTGGTGTCTTTCCTCACTTGTCTTGTTCCATGTATAGCTCCATGTAAAGGTCCATTCTTCCCTTAGCTCAGAATCAGATCAACTTCATTACAAATCAAGCATTATTAAGTTGCTAACAATAATGTGATAACTTCTCAAATCCTTTGTCAAATACAATGTAAACAATCTTAAACCAGGTAAAACGATAAGAATGTAAAATTTGCTTACCTCACTGACATTACTGATTGCGTAAAGCATAGACCCACCAATCACGAGGAGATCTCCTTTAACAGGGTTGCTCCCTCCTAGAACAAATTATAAAGAGTATCAGATCATTAACCTTTATACTAAAAATTTCCATCTTAGTATTGATTTGCTGCGCCCGGATGAGTAATCCTTCAATGCAAGGTACTTACTCATATCCCAATGTTATGAGATACAAACAATGAGAAAGATAATATTAATATAATCTGTAAAATATATGAATAATGATGGTTCTGAACAACAATCAAACAATATGTTATTTTTTCCCAATCTCACAATGTATATAAAACAATGGTCAATATCAAGAGTCCAAACCTACTTCTATATGCAAATTAGATCAAGTGTGTCATACACAAGATGCTCACAATAAGATCAACAAACAATATGTGATACAAGGGTATTGTTAGGAATGCAAATATAGTAAGTTCCCACATGATCGATCCTTCCTTGAGCAAGATATCATCTCGAACCATCCCCCCCATATAAGGCCATTCTCAAAGATAAGATATTCCATGTGTACATCATGGTTTAAAGGGGTTTCGACCTAAAGGGCACAATTCCCCCACTTATTTGTGATCAAGGGCAAATATCCAAGGTTTCACCAATGTGAACTATCCTTGGGGAATCATACATATTAAACAACTAACAGAGGAGTATATGATTCAGATATTGGGGCATCAGCTTGTGAACTTTCCCTCACCTTTCATCTTACCACAAGGCATTAGGGAACCCCATACAAGGCCTATTCCTGTCCTTGGGTGAAAACAAACATAGTCCATTAAGGGACAGCAATGGTAAATAGATAGTCAATTAGTCTCTTGTGTAATCTAATCCCATGGGTATTATTGGGTATTAAACAAAGCCATCACAGCAAGGTAGTCATATGCAACTCATAGATTCAGGTCCTTTAGTTATCACAAACAATGATTCATAGGCATTGATTCAATTCCGCAAACACATGAGCACAATCCCATTATTCTACACTAATAGAGCACATCAGTCCATGATATCACATACTAAGTAAGAATACTCATATAAGCGTAACAAACATGATATGATCAATATAATAAGGCATAGGCATTAGTAGTAAGGCATAACTGATAAATTTAAGTAGCTTCACATAATAAGGCATTAGGTATCACAAAATCACACACATGGTTATAATTAATACATATCAAATTATTAAGCCAATTTCTGTACCTAGACATGCACAAAAAGGGAGAATGGAACTATTAGAAAAGGTTGGGGCTTAGTTCCTCAAATATCTTAAGATATCACATGTCTAAGCTAAGGTCTTAGTTGGCTAGAGTTTGGTTGGTCAAATTTTGCTAGACACATTTCCAATGGCTTTAAACATGGTAGATCAACTAGGTTAGGCATATTACATGTGCTCAAAGTCTTAGAACTATAAAAGGATGTCATTAGGCTTTCAGCAAGGTGCTCGGCGTGCTTTCGACGGCCGAAAATGGTGAAGTGGTGCCAAACATCATGAGGTCTTGGGAACTGGTCCAGGGGGTTGTCATTAGGTCAGAACTGGTCCTAACTCCCATCGCAAAAGTTGGTTCGGCGTGCCTTCGGCTCACCGAATAGGGCTCGGCAAAAAAACCAAAGACTTGGATTTTTGACTATGGCTCGGCGCGCCGAGTGGGGTCGCGGAATCCCAAACTAGGTAATTTTGGATTGGGATTGATCCCAGAGGTCATCATAACCTAGGGATGCTTCGAAATCAACTTTTAGGTCTTGGGATTGCCTACACAAGGATCCATGGGTTTCTTGGGTTGCAAGTCTAGATTTTCTGGGTTTGGCCATCTTTCATGTGCATGCTTACATACTGAGAATTGGTTAGCAATAATTTAGGGTTTTATTATTAGGATCATGAGGAAAGGGTTAGCACAATAAAACATGAACTTCCCCTATGGTCATAACATCAAACTAAAAGTAAATACGCAAGACATTGAAAGAAAACTCATCTTGTTGCTATTGGGTTGCTTCCTAGATTGATTCTTCTTCTTCCTTGGGAATTCTGGGTTTCTTCTTTTACTCTAGGGGTTCTCCAGGAAAATTGGTGTATTTGTGTGTTTTAATTCACTTAGTTACTTCCCTTTTTATAGAGATTAAGAGACAATGTGTTGTATTTAGAAACTGCTGTTTTTTAGAGATCTGGGTTTCTATTCTATTCTCTTTTAGGAATTCAAATTCTAAGTTGCTAATTAAGTTGTAAGGCATCTAGAGTTTTCCTATTGTTCCTTATTTAGTTTGTCTTAGGTCCTAAGTAATCCTTAACTATTTAGTTTGATCTTACTAAATTCCCTTAGTTTCTATTTTGCTGTTTAGGCCTATAGTCAATAAGTCAAGATTGCTGACCAAGTCAAACTACCTATCCTATTTTAGTTAAATAAGGGGATTTCGAAATTAGCTATCTATTGATTAATATTGTTACTCCATTGGTTTATTAATTAGGGGTTTTTACCAAATTACTATTTTAGTCTTTGGTTTCAAATTAATTATTTAGGGATTTTTTCAGGTTCTTACAAAGGTACCATCACTTTATTCCATACTCCAGCACGTGTACTGTTTGATTTGGGTGCATCACATTCGTTTATATCTAGAAGTTGCATACTATTCTTGGGTTTACAACCCAGTAGTCTAGAGAATCCTTTGAGTATTGTTAACCCAGTTGGAGGAACTGTTACTCTACACCGAGTATGTCGTGCTTGTGTGATAAGAGTCGGTGATCTCAATCTGGAGGAGGACCTGGTAGTGCTTGACATGGTTGACTTCGAGGCGATTCTCGGTATGGATTGGCTCTCTACATATCATGCCAAGGTGAATTGCTTCGAGAAGTTATTTGTATTCGATCTTCCTGGAGGACGTCGTATGACATTCCTTGGGATTGAGAAGGATGCCTACCAGTCTGAATTTCTTTTTGCTGCGGATAAGGATCAGAAACTGTCCTTAGAGGACATACCCACTGTTCGAGATTTCCGTGCGGTTTTTCAGGATATTCCAAGGTTACCACCTTTAAGGGCAGTAGACTTCTGTATTGAGATTGTGCCTGGCACTACTCCAATTTCACTTGCGACTTATTGGATGGTTCCGACTGAATTACGTGCGTTAAAAGAGCAGTTAGATGGGCTGAGTGCACTAGCGTTCATCAGACCGAGCGCTTCTCCTTGGGGTGCGCCAGTTATATTCGTGAAGAAGAAAGACAGAGCACTTCGTCTTTGTATTGACTACAAACAGCTGAACTGAGTGACCGTGAAGAATAAGTACCCATCGCCGAGGATCGACGACATATTTGACCAGTTGAGAGGAGCTCAGTATTTCTCGAAGATTGACTTGAGATCAGGATACCACCAGTTGCGGATTCGAGAGGAGGATATTCAGAAGACGGCCTTTCGTACTCGATACGGGCATTATGAATTCGTAGTAATGCCATTTGGGTTGATGAACGCGCCAGCAGCTTTCATGGACTTGATGCACATAGTTTTCAGGCCTTTTCTAGATCAGTTTGTTGTCATCTTCGTGGATGACATTCTGATTTATTCAAGGTCTGAGGACGAGCATGAAAAGCACCTACGGATCGTGTTACAGACATTGTATGATCACCAGCTATATGCCAAGTTGGAGAAATGCGATTTCTGGAGACCTGAGGTTAGGTTCCTTGGTCACGTAGTATCCAGGAGTGGCATCTCCGTGGATCCGGCTAAGCAACAGGCAGTTCTTGGTTGGGAGCGACCGAAGAACACATCAGATATTCGGAGTATCCTTGGTCTTGCGGGCTATTACAGGAGGTTCATCGAGGGATTCTCCACCATTGCAATACCATTGACCCGCTTGACAAGGAAAGAGATGAAGTTCGTTTGGGACGAGAAATGCGAGTCGGCATTTGAGGAGCTCAAGAAGAGATCAACTTCAGCACCAGTTTAGTTGTACCTGTCGTTAGACGGAAGATGGAGGTTTACACAGACGCATCCTTGTAGGGCTTGGGTGTTGTGCTTATGCAAGATGGTCGTGTAGTGGCATATGCTTCGCGAAAACTTAAGGGTCATGAGCGCAACTATCCTACTCATGATCTTGAGTTGGCCGCAGTTGTCTTCGCCTTGAAGCTTTGGAGGCACTATTTATATCATTATATGGAGAGAACAGTCTTGTATAGTAGACCTTGCCGTTCACCAGTATGTTGGGCAGAAGTCGGGGAGAACAATCTTCTTGGACCGGATCTTGTACAAGAGACGACAAACAAGGTGACACTCATTCGCGAAAGATTGAAATCAGCGCAGAGTCGACAGAAGAGTTACGCAGACTGTAGGAGGAGAGATCTAGAGTTTGCAGTTGGCAACTATGTAATCTTATAGGTTTCCCCTATGAAGGGAGTGATGCGATTCGACAAGAGTGGAAAATTAGCACCACGTTAAGTAGGACCCTTTGAAGTACTTGAACGCAGTGGACATGTGGCATACAGAGTTGCATTGCCACCACAACTTTTAGCAGTTCATGATGTATTCCATATATCACTACTACGAAAGTACGAGCCAGGCCCAACACATGTACTAGATTGGAGCGAGTTGCAGCTTAATGATGATGTATCCTATGTAGAGCAACCAATAAAGATTTTGGATCGGAAGGAGCGAGTTTTTGAGGATTAAGTCCATACACCTAGTGAAGGTTCAATGGGGACATCACGACGAATCTGAAGCTTCATGGGAGTTAGAATCGGCCATTCGAGAGCGATATCCATCACTATTCAGGGATTGTGGTACACAATTTCGGGGACGAAATTCTTTTAAGGGAGGTAGGTTGTAGTGACCTAAATCCTCTATTATAAGGGTTCCTTAATTATAATAGTTTGTAATTAATTATAGGGTATTTTATTTGGCATCTAACCACATAAATTGCAGGATATATTAGTTTAAGGGTGTAATTTATATTTAAATTTATTATTTTGGGGTACCTAGTGTAATTATTATCTCTAAGGGGAAATATCTGTAATTTAATAAGTCGAATTCTAATTCTTCAGGTACAAGTCTACATGGAGAGAATTGGATTTGTTTGAGGAAAGGAAGGAAATTAATATATAAATTTCTTTCCCTTCCCATATCTTGGACGTTGGATTATCTTTGGAGAGAAAAGATTGAGAGAAGAAAATAGAGAGGAAAGGGTATAGATCTGGAAAACTAAACCCTAGCATCCATTGTTGCAGTGCCAAGAGAAGAGAAGAAAGGAAGAAGGAAAAGAGGAAGAATAGAAGACATTGGTGATATCTGAATGAAGATCAGATCAGGTAAGTTAAATCTTACTTTATAGTCCTTCTATGAATTCAATGTGTTCATGTTCTTGATTGTTCATATGTGTTTTGATGATTGATTTGCATGAGATCTTATTTAATGTATGAAAAATAGCATTGGGTATGATTTAATAAGTTCTACAATGAAAACCTATTGATTTGAGACCTTTAGAGTTGACAAAATTGGATTTGGGGATCAATGGGATGAAGTTCCCGAGATCTGGGAATCACCCAGATCGCACCCGTCGGCACCCCACTGGTACACTGGTGAGCTTGCCGACAGGGGCTTATTTATAGGCAAAAAGATGCCATCGGTAGCCACCGGTACACCGGTGAGGCTACCGATGAAGCCTGACAGACATATACCCGTCGGTAGCCACCGGTACACCAGTGAGGCTACTGACAGGGACCAGATTTTAGACAGAAAGTGCCCATCGGTAGGCACTGGTACACCGGTGGCCCTACCGATGAGACACCCAGACTCGCACAAATTGGACTTTAGTTTTGGAATTGATGTGGACTCGTACCATTGACTTAGTAATTGAATTTTCGTACTCAAGGTGGATCACAGGCATTATCTTGGAGTTCCATGATTGTTTGGTACCCATCATTCACCCTTGGACTTGATTGTAATTGAAATTGGATTGATAATTGTTAATAATATGTTGCATTCATGTTAGGCTTATGTAGAATGTTAAGTGAACCCGGGAGGTGGAAAATAAAGGGTTACCTTTTTAAATTTCCTATGGGTTAACTATATACCTTGTGGGTTGAAATCCCCACTTAAATTAGGATAGGATGCTTGCGAGTTCCTATGAGGGTTGGAACACCTTGAGTAATTGTACACTCTTAAATTAGCATTGTGGTTGGAAATTCCGAAAGTAGCATCTACTCTAAATTAGCACAACGGTGACCTTCTACCATGGGTTAGCACTCGGAACGAAAAGGAGACATCCGGCCGTTCCTAGTGGCCTATGCCCGAAATTCTGTTCGTATTGTATTAGAAGATATGAGGGCACTTAACAGACTATATTTGTCTAGCACATTCATTCGAATATCATCATCATTGCATTCCTTGTTTGAGCATTCATCTAGAACATATGCATTAGGGCTGTAAGTTTAGCCCGGCCTGCCCGAAGCCCGCCCGACCCAACCCTAATAAGACCCGAACTCTTATATTGATTTGGGTTTGGGTTCGGTCTGGGCTCATTTTTGAGCCCGAAGTCGAGTTCGGGCTAGGTTCGGGCTCAACTTTATAAACCATAAAAGCCCGGCCCGGACCGAATAAATAATAACTTAATATATAAATTTATAAATATATATATATATATATATTAAAAGTATGGATATGAGCCGTTGATGATTCTTAATCCAACGGCTCATAGTCAAGAAAAGAAAATCTAATCATCTTTACTCTTTCCTCTTGCAAGATTTTTGTTTTGCCGTTTTGGATAGAACGAAGAAGTGCAGTGCAGAGAACGGCCTCTTCTCCTTCTCCGTCCAACATTCAAGGTAAGTGTGATCATTTTCTTCCATTTCCTTTAGATTCTTCTCCATTCTCGCTACT
>JAUPMG010000011.1:1529247-1541316 GCA_031762675.1 Pachysandra terminalis
AAAGGCAGCCACATATAAACCACATGATTCAATCAATCACAAACGAGTAAACATTGAAATCATGATATCCTCGTTAACTACTACGGGTAGAATAAGTTCTCATGGATTATATCAAAGCTTCCAGAAAACACAAGGGTCGATCATGTAAACCAATAATCATATTTCAATTACCAAAAAAAAAAATAAAAAACAATACAAAGCATCATCTATAACGATAAGAATGCAATCCGGATAAGCTACTTATATTGCTGCTAATGTTTGGAAAAGATAACGCGTGGAACTCAAGTAATATCTAGCCTCCTCTTCTTCTTCCTCTCTTCTTCTCTGAAACAATGCCAGAATCAGACTCTACTTCTCAAGCTCTCAATTTGTCTCTCAAATTCTTTATTATCAGTCACGGTTTCTCCTTACGTTCAACTATGTAGCTGTTTAAATGTTGTGGGGAGTAAGAATAGTTAGAGAAATAGGGAGACATCTCCCTGATTCTCTCCCATGATCAACATGTCCAAGGACATGTTAAGAACACCTGTTCAATGCAGTTCGTGCGTTTGAACAAAGGGATAAAGTTGAAATTTTACAATCTGCCCCGCTAAAGAATTAATTACACTAAGGCCCCCAGGTTTCACATCTTATAATAATTTCACCCTTAGTTTAACTTTAATTCATAAACCATACTAATTTTAGCAATTAAAATATTAAATAATTAATAGGATAAAATAGGGAAAATAAATTTAAGGAATTTAGGTCATTACAAGGAGGTGGTAAACAAGTAATAACATGAGCTAAATTAAATTGAATTTAAGTTCAATTGATTACCCAACCCATCATAAACATAAGTGCATGCGGGAGCTTCCTATCCCAATCCATCCTTATGACTAACAGAGTGCGTAGCATAACCTGAAAAACAGAATCCCCAGAGGGTGAGCTATAAAGCTCGTGAGTAGATCCACAATACTTGGGCATCTACCCAGAAAAACAGTCTAGTAAATATTTGCAGCATAAATTATTAGAGGAATAAGACATGAAAGAGAAGGATGCATATTTACCTGTGTTGAATAGTCTGAGTATAAATAACAAAACCTTACTAGTACACTGATGAGGAAACTAAGTTAACAACATATAATCATCTGCAATCCAATCAGCAGAACATCAGAACAACCAACCACAATTATCACTAAATGCAGTTCTCTCATCCAATCTCACATGTCCAAGTGTTATATCTACTAGTCCGCTCAGACTTACGTCTGGGCCTATTGGAAAACTCTGGTCCTCACCCCGGTCATGCCCATCAGGTGTATCCATTCACATAATCAATTCACATTACTCACTTTTGAGTAATACCCAATGGTCATCCCAACTGGTGTTCCAATATCCAAGGTCTCCTCATTACAATTAATCTAAATTAGATCATACAGTAAGGAGAGAACAATCCATTTCAAAACATCAGCAAACAATCATCTCATCATATCAATGGATTTCCACATCCATACCAACCAGTCACAAGAGCAAAACATGAACTCTTTGACGGTAACACATTCTAATACGTTCATCATATGCATTAATATAGGCATGCATTCACACAGCTCATAGGCCATAAAGTAGACAAGTTCAATAATTCAATGGAATAGTGCAAACAATTCATGTACAACTTAGTGTTCATAGTCACTAGGTTCTTCACTTTAATCCATTATCTAAACAATGATTCGGGTCTGTGGGGTGGTACACTCCTTGCCTTCAATCACACATTAACAGTCACGAAGAATCCCCTCCTTCGGTGGATTCATCGGTGGACCTGAGGATCCACCAATATAGGTAAATAACAAACCAAGGCTTTGTCGACGGGTTCGTCGGCAGACCAACCACCAACCGACGAGCTTCGTCAGGGCACCGACAATCCACCGACGGGTCAATGCATCCAAGAATAAGCCTCCATCGTTGGTTCCTTCGGCATGTAGGGGCACGCACCGATGGAAGCGTCGGCGGGTGCGTCGGTGGACCGACCACCCACCGATGAATCAAAAAGGTTCTATAATTGAGTCCTAGTTGATAGTTCTTCAATGTTTGAAGATGCACCAACGACTTGCTTCGGGACCGGTCAAAGTTGTCTATTTAATTAGGTTTTGGTCGGTGGGTTCTTCGGTGTACCGAGGACTCATCGACGGCTTCGTCGGTGGGTTCGTCAGTGGACCGACCACTAACTGACAAGCTCGGTCACATATAAGGTTTCTGTCGGCAGGTGTGCCCGCGCATTGACACCCACTGACGGTTTGCATTTCACAAATTCGAGCTCTGTCGGCAAGTACGTCTGTAGACTGACCACCCACCGACGGACGCGATTCTGGGTTTTCTTGTTTCCTCCAAGTTGTGGAAGTCATGGGTTTTAAAGGGGTTTTCCCAAGGATTAAAAAGTGGAGTAAACATGAATATAATGAGTCCGATTCAAGCACTCAATCACACTACATAGGCACCTTTACAACTTAAGGATTTCTAGTGTTTAAAACCCTACAAACTTATGAGTTGCACATAGAACATTTAGCGAAGACATTTCTCAGGAAGTCAAACTTAATAACCAGCCATAATACCTATGCTCATGCCATCATGACATCAAGTTCTGAGTTATTCACATTCATATCATCCATGACATTATCATGTGTGAAGAAATATGCACATATAACCAGAAATGGGTTTGTGTTTAAATACTCAGGTATTGGGGAACTACTCACCTTGCATTGATGGTGAAAGATTCTCCACCAACTCCCATCCTCCACCATAACTCCATCTCTAGGGTTTCTTCCACTTCCTCTAAAATTCAGCAACAATAAGTGTTCAGAAAAAGCATAAATAGAGAATATATACTCCTCTCTTAGTGTTGGGTTATTTCATGGACTCAGATTTGGGCTGCCCAGCCAAAAAGGCTTAATGGGCCAACTCAAATCTTGAGTCTAACTATTAATTAGGTATCCATAGGTCTCATAAACTCCAAAAAAAAAATTGGGAGGCTAACAGCCCACCAATACCAAGCCACAGTCTAGGCAATACATTCAGTTGTGCTTCTAAGAAGTTAGGGTAAAAATACTAAATTATCCTTCCTAAGGTTCGAAATTTTCCTGGTCATTACACATAGGAGTTGAGAATCTCTAATGCCTTGATCCATTATTTCACTTCGTCTTACTCGACTCGTACTAACAGTCACTTAGTCTTACTCTTTAGTTTTTCTAGAGACGGGATATGGTCACTTGTTGATTTAGGTTCCCATTGATCAGTGATTATACTGCTGGTGACTATTCACAAAACCACCCACTACACTTTGGCGACTCTACTGGGGACTAAGTCTCCTACCTATTGATCACCATTAGAAGAATGTCAAGACCAAAGAGTAAGAAGATGGCTGTAGAGCAAGCCGGGGCATCATGTCATCCTACTGAGGAAGAGAGACGCAAAGCAGATCTACCAGACGACCTACAGAAGCTATAAAAATGGCAGGATACAAATTACTACCTTGGTGATCGTGATGATCAGATGGAGATGATGAGAATAGCGATGAAAAAGATGGAGGAAGCACATGTGAAGATACTGGACCTATTGCAGGCGGTGATCGCACGGGAAAGTCACATCCCTATACCACCGATGGAGCTGATGATGGAGAAAATACCACTTACAGCACCTGTGGTAACTCCTATGACTACTCCAGTAAGTGCACCTCAATCAGACTATGTGAAAAATAGTGGCTTCATGACTTGCGAGGAGATCGTGAGTCTTATGCAGAAGGAGAAGCCTATTGAGTTTAGCATCGACACCAGGTCTTCGTACCCGATGCCAATCATGAAGAAGCCATATCCTGTAGGGTATGTAGTACCACTCTTCATGCCACAGTACAATGGACGAACGGGCAATGCAAAAGAGCATGTGACCAAGTTCACCGGTGCCATGGGAGCATTTGCAGGCTATGATGAACTGAAGTTGTGGTAGTTCTCTCGATCTCTTGCTGATCGTGCCTACACTTGGTATGATAATATTCCCCACGAATCTATCCTTAACTGGGAGGCGATGAAGGTAACTTACTTGCGAAAGTTTTTTATCGTGGAAGAACGTCTAACCCTCATGGACTTGGGAAAGGAAAGGCAAAAATATGATGAAGGGCTTGAGCCAGGCGATTCCGTGACCTTGCAAATGATTGCCGTGAAACAACCACAGAAGACAAGCTAATACAGATGTGCATCGACGGAATGATGAAGGACTATTGTCTAGTGGTGGAGAATCTGAAGATAGCTACATTCACTCGCCTTTATGAGTCAGCAAGGCGTACTGGACGTACCATGGCTTTAAAGGGCGATGTTGCATGGAAGTCTAAGGGAAGTCTACTTCACCATATAACAATTACTCTAACCAAGAGTAAACATTGTATCATTTACTAAACTAGTCTACTTCATTTTCTTTTATGCTTAAGTTTATGGAGAAAATTCATTAGTAAGAGAATGTTCTTTCATTACCAATATGAGATTCTAACTACATGTAAAATGTCAAATACTCAAAGAAAAAAAACATAACACTGACAATATGGATATCTATGCTACTACCCAACACTCTACATTAATCTGACATCACTGGCACCTCTAGAAGGTTAGCTAGTAGAGGACCATGATTGAACTTTCTATTCTTAAGCCAATAACGTACAACAGAAAGTCTACCATCACCACCTACCAATCTGGCTTTAACAATAGACAACTTCTCTTCTCCTAACAGTTGGGCACGCAATGCCTCGATCTTGGATTCATTATTAGCTACGCGGGACTCTAAGTCTTGACGGGTAGTAGGAGAAAACTTCAGTTCTCGATAACTTGTTAGGTGCTCCAAGGCTTCCTCTATGGCATCTAAATGCACTATCAACCAATCTAGCTACATCCCGGCTGCTAAGGGATCCTTTAGCTCCTTCCGCATCTTGTGGAAATCCTTTAAGGTAAGAGCCGATAGCTAGGTCTCTTGAAGACATCCAACCAGCAAACATACAGCTGACTAGAAGAAGGCTCGAAGATGAGGTCTGGAAAAGGAAATCTCAGTACCAGGATCGTCGTAACAATCAACGATCTTATAAAGAATAGAGTCGTAGGCAGAAGGCATGAAGATCTTCTTTACAAACATGAAGTGAGTGTCTGCTTCAATAGGAGGAAGGAGTGGATCGACATAAGCATCTACACTTCTTGGATCCAAGAGTCCATCATCAATAGAATCATGAGAATGACCACTCTCACTAGAGGCATCGACAGCATGAACGCCTTCCTCATCATGAATCAAAGATCCCGGGAGTACATCCACGATCGAATCAGACACTCTCAAAAAAGGAATTGACACTATGAGAGAGCGAGGACTACTCCCTCTCCTTTGTCGTTTGAACAATCTCTTCCTCGAAAGTACCAGAGAAGCAATAGGAGTCTCCTCGCTTGCAAAGGGAGTATCAGTAATAGCGTCCCCAACACCAAGAGTAGGAGGACATTGATGCCTGGGGACTCACCTGCAAGTGATAAGACGATTACTTGACATAAGCAAAAGATATGCTTAGAATGAAATAAACACTAGAAAGAGAAAATCAAAGTCTAACCCCTATCAATTGAGTGTGATGTAAGGGAACTACTAGGAGAGACTGTTGGCACTGATGCCATCCTACCTGAGCCGAGGATACGATGAAGTAAGTCAACTGCAATATTGATGGGGCCAGACTCATGAGTTTGGCCCTCATCGACGTTGTTTCCTTCATCTTCTTCGACCTCATTGATACTACTGGATCAGTCCTATTGAACTGATATTACTGGATCAGTCATGTTGAACTGATACTACTGGCGCGAGACCCCAAGAGCAAGGGGGCGTCAAAGGCATCCCCGCCTGTGGGGTGAGGTGGCGCCAGGAAAATAAATTACTATTTATTTGTTGACTTAGACAATTATCATCAATCCTGTGGGATTAATACTACTGGCGTCAGACCCCAGAAGCAAGGGGCGTCAAAGGCAGCCCCTGCCTGCGAGTGAGGTGGCGCTAGAAAAATATATTATCATTAATTTTAACTTAAACCAATTAGTATCAGTCATGTTGAATCGATACTGCTGTATCAATTCTGTCAAACTGATACTACTGGCACCAAACCCCAGGAGCAGGGAGGTGCCAAAGGCATGCGGATGAGGTGGCGCTAGGAAAATAAATTACTATTTATATGT
Organism: Pachysandra terminalis; assembly: GCA_031762675.1. Taxonomy (NCBI): domain Eukaryota; kingdom Viridiplantae; phylum Streptophyta; class Magnoliopsida; order Buxales; family Buxaceae; genus Pachysandra; species Pachysandra terminalis. The sequence goes on from JAUPMG010000011.1 coordinate 1,535,454, forward strand.
TGTCTTAGACATATTACTAGTCCTGTGGAATTGATACTACTGGCACCAGACCCCATGAGCATGGTGACATCAAAGGCAGCCCCGTCTGTGGGTGAGGTGGCGCTAGGAAAATAAATTACTATTTATATGTTGGCTTAGACATATTATCAATCTTGTAGGATTGATAATACTGGGGCCAGACCCCAGGGGCAAGGGGGACATCAAAGGCAACCCTGCCTGTGGGTGAGGTGGCGCTAGGAAATTAAATTATTATTATTTATTTATTTACTTAAACCAACTAGTATCAATGATGTTGAACTAGTAAGGAGTTTCAGTGACTTTTTATGAACGTCTTTCTGGTTTCAGTGACTTTTTATGTGGCATATTGATTCTATTGTGGGGATGGTGGTGGGATGGATGATAGTTAGGCAGGAATTTTATGGTATTTCTTTGGATTCGATTGCCCGATGTTGGTGTGATTGGTTATATTCCTTGTCTGCTCGTCCATTGAAGATGAAGGTTTGGAGTGCGCCAGTTGGGGGTTGCATTAATTTTAATTTTGATGGTTCCTCTTTGGGTAATCCAAGCAGACCTGGGATTTGTGGGGTCTTCAAGAATTTTGATGGTGAAGTCCTCCATGTATTTTCATGTCCGATTGGTGTTGCTGACTCTACTATTGTTGAGATTAGGGTTTTGATTACTGGTTTGGGAGAAGCTTGGAAGCTAAATATGGAGTATCTACAAGTTGAGGGGGACTCTTTTTCTATTATATTTTGGATGTCAGTTAACGGTAGGTGACTAGGTGTCCATGGAGATATACTCATTGGGTTAGGCGTGCTCGGCATCTTACCATCGGTTTAAGATTATCCTTTTCTCATGTTCCGAGATCAACAAATGAGATGGCAGATGAGTGGGCCAGAAGAGGAGTGGAGAGAGTTTTTTGGTGCAGGTATGCCTAGGGGGGAGGATATTATGAATTCAGATGGATAGGATCCTTGTTGGTTGCCTTTTTTGTTTTGTGTAATTTCTTGTTGTTTATTTCTGGATCACACTTCATGATTCCTTGATATTTCTCTATTTTATTTTGATGAATAATAAAATGCTGATACTAATAAAAAAAAATAAAAAATATGTGCTTCAGTTTCTTTGACATGCTGATAAGGAATCTGTCTATAAGAGCACATAGATCAGCAAGGCTTGAAGGGTGTGGCAAACTAACCCATACATAACCGCCATTCGGCTATCAATTGAGACAAGTAGATGTCATTGATATATAACACTTACAAACAAAATGTAGGCATTAGTCAACAGTATCCCAAATATATCACATATGTGAATTGACATTCATTTCCTTACAATTTAATGTTAAATGATGTGCTTAATTTCTATATAGTTTAATCACACTTCTAACGTTTTATTTTATGTCTTTTATCTGGTTTTAATTAGAATTTTTTGCCATTTTCCTCATCTTATGTATTTTGTGTGGGAAGCATCATATTGAACCCAAGGAGAAGAACAAACGCCCCCTTAGTGTCACTTCAATATTTGCCAAGAATAAATCATTCTAAAATAATATGGAAGAGGGTCAAGGCTTCTAGAAGCCTCTAGCTTGATTGGTGCTCAATTTTCATGAAGACTTGCTCCACACAAATGGGGGTTTCTATTTTGAGTTTAGGAAACTTACTTTCCAAAATTTCATTGAATAGATCTCGGTATGTTGGCCATAACTCCCTATAGAAAATTCCAAATAAGGTGATGTCAGTGGCCCTGGACAGCTAAGAAGGGAAGCTACAACTTTTATGAAGACACTGAAACCGCACATCAAGTTTTTGGTGCTGTTGTCGGGAAATTTATATTTTTACTAATATTGATACTATTTATTCTCAATTTTAATTTGGATTTTTATTTTTATTTTTAGGTAATGTGTATGCGAAGCTCGAAGACCGTTGAACTTTTGCCTTTTGATCCTGAAATTGATTGCTATCTTGGGTGGTTGAACAAGGAGAAAAAACAAGCCTTGACTAACTCACAAGTAAGAATCAAATTGAAGAAGAAGAGAATACAAGAGCATTAAGAGATTATGCCATGCCGTTAGTCACAGGGGCTACTACAAGCATTAGGAGGCCCGCCATTCAAGCCAACAATTTTGAGATAAAGTTGGCCATCATCCAAATGATTCAATCGACAGTGCAATTTAGTGGCATGCCGAACGATGACCCTAATGCTCACATTGTAAATTTCCTAGAAATTTGGAATACTTTCAAGCATAATGGAGTCTCCTATGATGCTGGTAGGTTGCGAATCTTCCCATTCTCTCTTCGAGACAAAGCAAAGGGGTGGTTGAATTTACTTCCACCGATGACAATCTACGTGGGATGGCTTAGCTCAAAAGTTCTTAGCGAAATTCTTTCCTCCATTAAAAACTGCTAAGATGAGGAATGATATCACTACCTTTGCTCAATTTGACAGGAAGTCTTTATATGAAGCATGAGAGAGATATAAAGACTTGCTAAGAAGATGTCTGCACCATGGTCTAGCCAACTGGTTGCAAGTTCAGACTTTCTACAACGGTTTGAGTTCAAACACACAGACAATCGTTGATACCGCAGCGGGTGGAGCATTTATGGGAAAGCCATATGAGGAAGACTACAATTTGCTTGAGGAAATGGAATCCAACAACTACCAATGGCCATCGAATCACATATGACTAAGAAAAATTGAGGGAGTTCATGAAATTGATTCTATTAATTCTTTAGCTTCTCAGGTTGCAAGTTCAGACTTTCTACAACGGTTTGAGTTCAAAAACAAGGACAATCGTTCATACCGTAGCGGGTGGAGCATTAATGGGAAAGCCATATGAAGAAGACTACAATTTGCTCGAGGAAATGCCATCCAACAACTACCAATGGCCATCGAATCACATAGGACTAAGAAAAATTCAGGGAGTTCATGAAATTGATGCTATTAATTCTTTAGCTTCTCAAGTTGCCTTACTATCTAAGAAATTTGATAATATTAATGCGAATGCCATCCAATCAACTCATTTTGTTTGTGAAATTTGTATAGGGAATCATTCAAGTGTTAATTGCCAAGTTGGAAATTCCTTTGCCACGGGTACAACCGAGCAAGCCAACTATGGGTCAAATTTTCAACGCTCGAACTATCCCAACACATACAATCAAGGTTGGCGTAATCAACCGAATTTCTCTTGGAGTGGTCCTCAAAATACAAATAATCAACCTCCCAGTTTCCAAGCTCAAGAAAAGAAGCCAAACTTGGAGGAAGTACTCACCAAGTTCATGCAAGACACCATAGGGTTCATGCAAGAGGCAAGGACAACTTTTCGGAACCAAGATGCTAGCATTCGAAATCTTGAGCACAAAATGGGGCAATTTTCTAAGAAATTGGCAAAAAGATCTTAAGGGTCCCTCCCAAGTGACACAATCACAAATCCAAGGGAGCAAGCCAAAGCAATAACACTGAGGAGTGGAAAAGAGCTTGAAGTCCAACAAGAAGCTAAGCAAGAGGGTGAAAAGAAGGATGAAGTTGAGAAGCACATCGAAAATAGAAAAACAGATTTGCCTTCTAAATCTCCTCCTCCTTATATTCCTCCTATTCCTTTTTCACAAAGATTAAGAAAAAATAAGTTGGATAAGCAATTTTCTAAATTTCTAGATATTTTTAAGAAATTGCATATTAACATCCCTTTTGCAGATGCGTTGGAACAAATGCCTACTTACGCCAAATTCATGAACGAGATGTTGTCCAACAAAAGGAAATGGGAAGAACATGAAACGGTGATGCTAACCAAGGAGTGTACAATAATTCTACAAAACAAGCTTCCACAAAAGCTAAAAGATCCTGGGAGTGTCATTATTCCTTGCTTAATTGGAAATTCTCATTTTAATAAAGCTTTATGTGATTTAGGTGCAAGTATTAATTTGATGCCTTTTCTGTTTTTTAGAAATTAGGGATTGGTAGCTAAGGAAACAACCGTATCCCTCAAATTGGCCAATAGGTCCATCAAATACCCGAGAGGTATAGTTGAGGATGTTCTTGTTAAAGTTGACAAGTTTATCTTTCCTACAGATTTTATTATTCTAGGTATAGAGGAGGACCGGGAAATTCCACTCATTCTAGGCCGACCAATCCTAGCTACGAGAAGAACTCTTATTGATGTCTAACAAGGAAAACTTATCCTTAGAGTGCAAGAGGAGCAGATTGTTTTTGATGTGTTCGAAGCTATGAAACATCTCTCCACAAGTGATTCATGCTTTCAGATAGATACCATTGGCAAGTTGGTATCCGACACTTTCAATGAAGAAAATCCAAGGGAACACTTAAAGCATGCATTACTCAATCGAGGACCATTCATTCGAAGAATACTAGCATTAGAGAGTGTGCACACTACTTGGAGACTTCACCACCTTACACTCACAAGAAGAAGCCAAAATATGAGGATCTTCATGAGAAATGAGCTTCTCAACAAAATCTGTTAACTTACGAGTCTCCAAAGCTTGAGCTTAAACCTCTACCTTCTCATTTAAGGTATGTCTATTTAAGAGTAAACTCTTCTTTGTCAATAATTATTTCTTCTTCTTTGACAGGTCTTGAAGAAGGGAAGTTAATTCGGGTGTTGAGAGCTCACAAATCGGAATTGGGGTGGTCCGTAGCCAATATAAAGGGAATTAGTGCTTCAATATGCATGCACAAAATCCTTATGGAGGAGAACCACAAGACCGCAGTACAACTACAAAGAAAGCTCAATCCAAACATGCAAGAGGTAGTGAGGACCGTGGTCCTCAAATTGCTTGATGTAGGTATAATCTATCCAATTTCTGATAGTTCTTGGGTAAGTCTGGTTCATGTAGTACCAAAGAAAGGAGGTATTACAGTTGTAAAGAGTGAAACTGATGAACTAATCCCAACAAGGACAATCATAGGTTGGCGGGTGTGCATAGACTATAGAACACTCAATGATGCCACTCAGAAGGAATATTTTCCATTACCTTTTATTTACGAAATGTTGGAGCGTCTTACAGGTCATGATTATTACTGCTTTTTATATGGTTATTTGGGATATAATCAAATCCCTATAGCATCAGAAGACCAAGAGAAAACCACCTATACATGTCCCTATGGTACTTTTGCGTATAGAAGGATGCCATTTGGCCTATGCAATGCATCGGCCACTTTTCAACGATGCATGAAGGCAATTTTTTCGAACATGGTGGAAAAATTCATTGAAATCTTTATGGACGCCTTTTAAGTTTTCTGAAGACTGTTTGCAGGCATTCAAACTTTTGAAGGAAAAGCTAATTTCAGCCCCCATAATTTGTGTACTGGATTGAGAGCTACCATTTGAGTTGATGTGCGATGCTAGTGATTATGCTTTAGAAGCTGTTTTAGGATAGCGAAAAAATAAATTATTGCATGTCATTTATGCTAGTAGAACCTTGAATGATGCTCAACTCAATTATGTTACAACTGAGAAAGAATTATTGGTTGTAGTTTTTGCTTTTGATAAATTTAGATTCTATTTAATTGGCTGCAATGCTATTGTTTATACTAACCATTCTGCTCTTAAATATTTGCTAGCAAAGAAAGAAGCAAAACAAAGGTTGCTTCGGTGGATTCTTCTTTTGCAAGAGTTTGACTTGGAAATCAAAGACAAGAAGGGAAACGAGAATCAAGTAGCTGACCACCTCTCTCGCCTTGAGCTTGTTGAAGATGAGGCTACCACATCCATCCCAATTAATGAGGTATTTCCTAATGAACAACTCTTGGCTTTTATACTAACCGAAACTCCTTGGTATGCAGATTTTGTGAACTACTTAGCTAGCAATGTGGTCAATCCGGATTTCTCCTATCAACAAAAGAAAAA
>JAUPMG010000011.1:1549606-1560354 GCA_031762675.1 Pachysandra terminalis
AGGGTGGTTCCTCAACTCATGTAATTTTTCTCGGGTCGGTCTAACCTCCTATGGTCAAGGTCTTATTGGTCATTAGCTAAGTTACTTAGTGAGGTCAAACCTAATTATTTAAGTTAACTAGGTTTCTAATCTTAATTAGTCTAGGGTCTGAGATCGGGTCATTACAGAATTGTTTGTTGATTGTGCTTCCTTAAGGGATACTTTTCAAAAGACACTGGCGGATCGTAAGGCCACTATTCCTGAAGATCCAAGGATTGAACTTTAAGGATGTGATGTATGGTAAGTATACTGGGTTAGAAAGTCCAGGGACAGGATAACCAAAGGCTTGCAAGATGTTGATCGCTAAAACGTATATTATTATTTAAAACCCTAACATTGACCAAGTACATCCATAAGTATGGGACAATGCAGTTGCAAATGCACTAATCCTAGGATTTATGAAAAGGAAGGTGTGTTAGCATAATTATAATGAAGGATAAAAGATACCTTATAATATATGTATGATGGTTCATTCCCAAAAAGGAAAAAAATGTGACAAAATTTAATTACTTAAAAATAAATGTATGTGATCTAAGGGAAATTTAGATTAACATGATAAAAATTTTAATAAAATTAGTGTGTGGTAATTTATATGATTACCCAAAATTTTAATGTATCTGAAGGGTGATGTGTGACAGAAGTCGCAGTATGGTGTGAATGTGATGATGATATTTAAGCTTAAAAAAAATTTGAAGTGTTTGAGTTGCCTGTTGTGCAAAAATTCTGTGATTTAAATAGTAAGAAGGAATTAAAATAAAATTTATCTAAAATCTGATTTTTTATGGGCGTCGGCAGACCCACCGGTATACCATCGGGTCGGGGCTACCAGAACCGCAAGTCGTGAAAACCTAGAAATTTAGGACTTTTTCATTCTATTTCAATTCTAAGCCCTACCTAAACCCTTCCAAAACCTTTCTAAGGTATTTCAAGAAACCTCATTGCAATCTTTTGAGAGATTATCTAGGAAGAAACCCTCACACACTTGAGTACTTGGCACCTTTACTACAATTTCCTCATGGCTAGAGTGAAATCAGTAAGAAACCCAAACCCTTCCAAGAGAGCACGTGTTTCAACTATGAGAACACGTGAGGAAACACCAGAACAACCATCTCCAAAGAGGGCATCGGAAGAAAACATAGATGAAGAGTTTGAAGAAAAAGAAACATCCAAATCCGAACAACAAGTGTGACCTCCATGACCTCCTACGGAAGTAGAGAAGCTAATCAACCATTCTTTCTTTAATAGAGAGATTATCATTGAAAGATCAGTCGACCTTGAACATGTGAAACCATATGGAGTGGTAGATATCACTAGGAATGTTGGGTGGCTTCCTATATTATCCTAGGGCAAGTCAGCATACCCGGCCATTGTCCAATTTATGTATTCATCCATGGTGTCTTAAAATGAAAAGAGTATGGTCATTGAGTTCAAGATCCGAAAGAATAAGCATCATCTGAGGTGCCTTTAGTGGGAGAAATTATGGGTTGAGCCATGAACCCAAACATGATCTACTTACCCGAACTCTTAGGGTCACACAGAGAAGTGATAACCCATATACTGTGTGGAAAAATGGCGAAGCGGAGAGATGACAATGCTCTCCCAACCCACAGCCATGCTACCTCAGTATAGAATCCTGCATAACATTTTTGCTTGTAATATATATTCCAGACATGGAATAAGACTGACCTAGCCTCTCATATGGTCCAAACTATGAACCAACTATCCCTAGGTCAACAGCCTTGCCTCCCTAGTTTGATAATGCAGCACATTATCCGATTAATCACTAACCCAAGGAAGAAGGAATTACCCTTCGCATTCTTGATGACTGAGTTGGCTAAGAGATGAGGAGTGATGTTCCCTCCACCTAAGGACATAGTGCGGGTTCTCACATTTTCAAATAATAATCTGAAACTAATGGGACTTAGATCACAAACACCTCAAGAGACTAGGAGAGGAAGACGAAGGACACAAAGAGAACAATAACAACAAGAGGAGTTACAAGAGCAGATCCAATATGGAGCTTTTACGTCTATTGAACCACCCAGACTTCCTACCATGAGCCTCTACATCCACTGCACCTTCCAGTTTCCTTGCTATGCACTATGTGAGGAGGAATAGGAGTGTGGAATCCAGGATGGCAGCTTTCGAGAGGACTACACAAGAGATTAAATCTGAAGTTCTAGCAAGTCCATGAGAAGCCCGGGAGAATTACTCAATTTGGGAAAGGACCACAAAGAGGATCATGCATTATTTTCATGACATCGTTACAGCTTGTCGTAGGACAGATGATGTGGCTTCAGTGCTAGTGCCAGCATCTTCAGCACCATCTTCAGTACCACCACCAGCATCAGTACTCATAGCAGAGCAGCAACAGCATGACCAGGAGGAGCAAGAGGAGAGTAGGATAGGAGTATGAGGACCAGATGATTAAAAGGAAGAAATGGATTTTTATGGAACCATTTAGACTTGTTTTGATTGGATTTGTAGTTTTGTGGGTATTTTGGAACCATTTAGTTTGGTGGTTGGTTGAACTATTGGTTTTTGTTTTGAAACTTATATGAGGTGTGCGATTGATGTTTTGAATACACTGTGGTGGATGGTTTGACTACCATGGTTGAATGGTTTATGTCGGTTTGAAACTATCTTATGTTAGTTTGAAATTATCTGATGACTAGCTTAAGATCATTTCATGTTGGTTTGAATGTTGTGATTAATGAATTCTTTATGTTGGTTGATTAGTATAAGTGTGATGTAACTGTACCTAACCTCAAATATTTTTACCTTATTGATTTTCGAGGACGAAATTCTATTAAGGAGGTTAGATTGTAAGGACTTGAAAAGTTTTTGAATTAAGAAAGGGTATTTTGGTACTTAAAGGGTTAGGGGTAAATTAGTAATTTTACCCAATGAGAATATATGTTGTACCCTCTTAAATAATTTTTGAGAGTTGTAGAAGCCTTAAAGGCTGATTAGAATTAGTAAGACGAGTTAAACCAAAAGATACACTATTGCATGAAACATACTGTTGCGTTAAAAATTGGTGTTCCATTTAGGAACTAACCTTAGAACTAAGATGAGGTGAATAAAAGGAAAGAAACACCAGACCACGACACTGTCGGGGACACCCACTGGCATATCGTAGCCCCCTAAACCCTACACCCACCAGCATGCCGGTAAGGCCACTGACAGAACATGTTTTTAGATATTTGAAGTTCAACCAAGGGCAGGGGCAGACCAACGGTGCCGCCGGCCCCACCCACCGACCATGCATATGAAGAATATAATTTAGGATTTTATATAACCTTGTTATTAGAAGTCTAATAGCCTTAATGCCACTTGAGTGAGACCACCTTTACATCCACTGACACACTGTTACTCCACCGGCACAGCCACCGGCCAGGCAGGACCCCAAGGAATAGTGTACTAAATACACATAGGACAACACCTAAAGTGAATGGAAATGATTACTAATATTAAATGAGAGTTTGTGATGGTTAACTATGAGTAGTGTATACTCCACTAGTCTGAGAAGTGTGAGAAGACTTAACGAAATGTTAAAATGATTAGAGTATTAAATGAGGAAATGTATACAACTGTTTAGTGGTAATGCACATAAGAATGATGTGGTAATTATGCAGAAGGAATAATAGTGATTGCTTGTGTAGAAAGCTATGTGTTGATATGAAGTGATGTAAGCCTAGTTGATATGCAAGGTGTGCTTGTACAAAACATTTATGACTACAATAGAAGTAAAATAAGATATGTGATAATCTTGATTATGGTGAATCACTAGAAGTGTGATGTGTGTGACTGTGCTATCAACCTAAATTAAAGGATGATGAAATAGCTTATATGCATGAGAATGTACATAAGACATGACATTGAAGTAAACAATGTAATGATATAAGATTTGGATTGATAGATCCTAATTGGCTTATTTTATTATAAATGAACATGGTAAGTTGAAGTGGAGAATTGTGAATGATTCCAGGGTATGATGTAGCATGGAAGTGCAAGTCCATGATGTATGTTGAAGTGAATGGTTGTGATTACTTTTGCAATGGAATGTTTTCTATTTATTGCATTAGTTAAAGATAAGTGAAAGGCAATACCATTGCATTGTGATTTCCGGTCAAGAAGACCATTTAAGACTCACACTCTGGATTGAGCAATTGAGTAATTGTTAAAATGATGATACGCCAGGACATGGCAAGACAAGGGTGAGGACCAAAGATGTCCAAGATACCAGATTTATATTTCTGTATTTTAACTATTATGGGCTAACGATTGTATATATCACAAGGAAGCCAGGATAGAGCCCCCTGGTTGCGTTTCCCTAAATAAAAAATAACAGTGGGACAAGAGAATCCCATAGGTTGAAGGGCCTTAAAACTGCGATGTGCACGTAGAATCCATTGTATCCGGAAGCCCAAGAGTAGCCCATGGAGTATCTGGTTACATTGGTTGGATGTGATAGAATATAATTCTATCTCTGGTCCTATAGCCTTACGAGGCCCAATGTAAGACGTAGGCAGCATAGTTGGAACAGTGAGCGATCTAGTGTGTATATACGTCTGCTAGATATGAATGGCATGCATTTAACATGAATATGTGATTGAATTGGGAATGTGAAAAGGGAGACTTGACTCTCTTGTGTGATCATGGAGCATACTGCATCATGTAGATGTGTAAATGGGTGTGGACTAATCATGCATATTACCAAACCATGTGAGAATGGATGAGTAAACTGCATTATGTGTGTTTTGTTGTGATATGAATGTTGAGAACTGAAATACATAAATATTAATATATGAAGAATGTAAGTGATAAGAAATAAAGCATATAAAGGTTAAGAACTAAGACTTTCTTATCCTCGAGTTATTTATTAAATATTTCATGTTATAAACTGGTATGTGTTTCTGAGTAAATACCTAGGTATTGCAGGTTTACTCACGAGCTTCCAAGCTCACCCTCGTTATATATTTTTAAGGTTAAGCTACCAATCTCTGAGAATGATGCTGATGGATTTGGGTTAGGATGCACCCACCTCATAATTGATTAACAAGGATCCTGGTATAGTACTTCTAAAAGAATTAGATTATGATTTATTATTATCTCTTGTTATTCACTGGTTTGTCACCTCTTGTAGAGGAGGTGAGAGTTACATTACCAATTCTTAGTGGGAACCTCGGATAGGTGCACCCTAGGAGTGGGATGTGACAGTTGGTTCCATGGTTAGGCAAGGTATAACACCCTACACTTGCATTCACTTCATCATAAACATCATGCATCATGATTCACTCATTCCATCTTTATTTTGTGTGTGTTTGCCATTTCATTATTGTGTTTGCTGCATACCCATATTCATTGGTCATTGTTTGTGTGATTGTTATGTAGAAATCTAGTTGGTGAATGGTTCATATGTATGTCATGAGAACATGAGATGGGTGGTGTGTGAGAAAGTTATGTTTTAGCATGATTCTGATTATGAGGTTGGTAATTAATGAGAAGGTTATTGTTTACTGAGATTATAAGTAGGTTTGATTGTTAATGTATGACTATGAGAATGACATGTAAAGTGTGATAACATGAAGATCTTATTTGTGTTATTATTATTATATGATTATGGAATTAATTAGATGTTAGTTCCTTGGATTATCCTATTGAGCTTCCCAACTCACCCCTATTTGAAACAGGTCGTCATCAAGGATGAGCTGCTGAACTTGAATTGGGAAATGGTGATTGCTATTGCTGCTGCTAATGTTTTATGAGAAACTGACATTATGTTTAGTTGATTTTCTTTAGTTCAGACATGCTGTTGGCCCTTATGGGTACCAAGTTGTAATAAATTTATACGAGTCGGGAAACTTTATTTGAATTTGTGTTCAATGAGTTTGGTTTAAATTTTATGAGACTTCCGCTGGTATTTAGTATTGCTCTGTTAGACCATAAGGTAAGGTTTAGATGGTTTGGTCGCATCCATTGGTTGGATCCGAAGGTCACACCTTGATTATCCTTGAGATTCCATATCTTGGATTTCGGGTCGTGATAGATATAAAAGCCAGATCCACGTCATCTTGGGTGTGGAGAGGTATTCTCCAAATGAGAGACAAACTTAAGCTTGGGCTCAGATGGATTGTTGGCTTCGACTCGCAAATAAATATCTGGCGTGGTAAGTAATTGTAGAAAGAACCTCTGATTAACATTGAGACTCCACCTCAGAATCACAACCTTTGCGTGGTTAAATACCTTATTGATCAAGGCACACATGATTGGAACAGAGAGTTGATTGCTAGAATCTTCTTTCCCCAAACTCAACATAAGATCCTTTCCATTCCAACCTTTGCCAATCAGTAAAAAAGAAACATTGATTTGGGATCACACCTAATCTGGGAAATTCAAAGTTAACAGTACCACATCTTTACTCGGAAATTTGAGACATCAGTCGATAGTACCCTTTGAGTTGGTATAACTCACTTCGGAAACTTCGTCATCTCCCAAAAATCAAATTCTTGGACACTCACCCAACATGAATACTGTTGGTGGCAATGTGTATTTTTTTTTTTTTTTTTTTGAATAGCCCAGTATTATTTATGAACCATAGCCATTCTACGGGTAGCTATAGTTTTTCTTTACTTACTAAAAAAAAAAAATGTAAAAGAAATCCTTGAAAGCGGTTTTCGGATTCTGGTTTTCCGGTTTTCTCACTCGCGCGTGAAAAAGCAACAAATGACTGGCTCAGATGGATGGCTGGTTTTTATTCCTCTCCTCATCTGTGGAGAGGAGAGAACGTCTCTCTCGCTTGTTCGCATTTTCTTTCTCTCTGTTTTTCTCTATTTTTCTTTGATCGATACCGACGCCGGAAATCTGACGTTTTCAGACGGAAACCACCCTGATAATGGGGATTCCGGCAGTAATTCTGGTCACGGTTTGGTGATGGTAGTCTCTCATCATGGAGTACGATGCCGGAATTCAGATGTCCAGAGCAACGGTGACGGAGGGAACCTCACTATCACCGTCTCATTATGAAGGTTAGGATTTTATCTCAAATTTCTGCCTTTGCTCCTGTTTATGCGTTTACTTTGCTCATAATTTATGGTTTTGATTTATCTTGTGCTGTTTTACAATGTCGCGAAAGTAGGGTTTTGTTTATTTTGATTTTGGATTGAGTAATGCAATTGAATTTCATTGATCGTTGGTTGTTTTCTATTTGTTTAATTTTGGTTGCTCGATAATGCATGTGGAGTAGCCAAGGTCCTTGTTTTACTGGTAATTGTGTGGAATTTGTGGGTTTTCCGTATGTAATTGGTAAAAAATTCGGTTTAGTTATCACTGTGCATGAGAAGGCATGCTTGAATTTCACATTTTATTCAATTTTTTAAAATTATTTGTTTGGTATGTAATCCTCAGTATTTCGAGCTTGCAAAAGATTTCCAGTCGCAACATTTCTGTTTAGTATCTTTCGAATTTTTATTTCGTCCACCTTTTTTTTTTTTTAGTGTTTTTGTTATTGTAGTTGTTGTTCTGGTGGTGGTGAGCTGAAATTTGTAATTGAAAATGGGTTAGCTTTCATTTAGCTAAACCATTTATCAAGAATGGTTTGAATTGAAAATTGGTGTCTGTGATGCAACTTTTGAACGAGGGGCTTGCTCTTGTATCCAGGATCTGTATAAAGCAATTCTTCTTTTTATATGATTATGTACAGTAAATTTGAGTTTTGACATGTGTAATTGTGCAGGGTGCTTGCTCTTTAAGAAATATTTTCAAAACTCAGTTGTTAATGGTTGTTTTGCAGATACATTGTGGCAAATGAACTTGAGACCCAGCGAAACTATGGAATCCGGACCCTATCCTGAACGTCCAGGAGAGCCAGATTGTTCTTATTATATCAGGACTGGTCAATGTAGATTTGGGATGATGTGCCGGTTCAGTCATCCTCCTAATAGGAGGCTGGTAAATAATGCAACTTGTTTTGACTCTCTTATGGCACATGGTTGGACCGGGTCAACTTGAGATGAGAAAATTCAGTTAGATAATGACAGCACTTCATCAGTTAAATTCATTAGAGGCCACACTGAATTACTTTCACAGAATGTAGCTTCAATTAGTATTATTATATTTTAATTTTTATGTATTGAAGCCTTATTATCATCTATATTCGGGCGAGGTTGTTGAGAGCATGAATATTCATACTATTTGGTATCTATGTCTTTCTTGGCACATGGACATGAATTGTAATCAATGTTATAAATTGTTTTAAATTTCGGTAAAATTTGACGAAATTTCGCCTAAGTTATGTTTTGTCGTGTCAAGGGTTATTTGCCAAAATCCTTTATGTTGCATAAATATCAAAAATGTCAATCATTTTATTTCGATTTTCACAATTTGCAACATATCAAAAAATAGTAAAATTGATGAAATTTTGCTCAGCAATTTTACCAATTTAGCTAGAAAGTTCCTTGCCATACCTCTTCCCTCCAAGACCCTTCCAAACTTCAATATTTTAATCTTTTGCAAAATTTGAGTTTGAAACTTAAACAACCCTATTTCTAAAATTTGACAAGAAACACAAAGCATTTTGAAGTTTTAAGCATCTAAATTGAGAATTTGTGAAGTGTGTTCTAAACTTTGATGTATTTTTGTTTTATTAAATATTTTTTGTATAGATCTAGTTCATTTAGGTACAAAATGCATGTTGATGCATCTACATGCATTTGGTATGGTTTTGTTCGAATCTATAGGGGATGAAAACTAAAGGTTTTTGAAACATGTTTTTCCAGTTTTCATCCTTTAAGACTTAATAATGTATAAAATTTATATGTGATGGAGAGACATCAATTCATAGATGGGTGTCATTTTTTTCCAAAAAAATATTTATTTAATTTTTGATAAAATAATTAAACACATATTTGGATATTAGGTTTCTAGTTATGTCTATGTTGTTCTTATGACATTCAGATGTATTTTGATCTTGTGTGGATGGTAGTCACATTTCATATTGACAACATGTATATTAGTTCCTTAAATATGTGTTCAATTTATTATGCATAACTATTAATTGTTATATTTTGAGCTTTTGTTATGCATTTTATATCTTCTAGTGATGTCTGAATCTTATAGAAAAAATTCAAAGTTTTTTCTATTTTTTCCCCAATTGCTCTCCATCTGATGAAATGTTCCACAAAAACGGAAATATCTCTTGAAATTTCAACTTTCCCTTAGAGCCTAGTCATGAAATTTCTTGCGAAAGCGACATTTAAGACAATGATTTTAACCATAAGGTATTAAGTGATTCAGAAAATTAGCCTGGTCCATAGTGCTTATATGGCTTCATTGTGTTGACATGACTATAGTATGGTTATCTGTTTAATGAACAATTTATTGACCGTTGTCTTTTTCATACTTGTCCTCGTTTGGTCAACCTTTATCTTTTGACAGCCAATAATCTCCTTTTACTATTGACTTTATTCCACTAAATCACCCTTCTGGTTCTTCTGATTGCACTTATATACTTTTCTGAATTCTTATAGTAGATTACTCTTGTAAAATTTCAGGTTGTTGCTGCTGCAAGAATCAAGGGAGGGTACCCTGAAAGAATAGGGCAACCAGAATGCCAGGCACGCATTTGCTCCCCACATTCATAATTTTAAACAGTAGTTGCATTGAGTTTATACACCTGCAATATAAAACTGCAAATGTACTCTTGAAATTGAGATATTATTCTTTCTTCTAGGATTTTTTTTTCTTCACATTTTACTACCAAAGTGGATGGTCATTAATTAGTGTGCAAACTTGGAATTGCTAATTGTATCACATATTTAATGTAGTTGCTCCAAATACTCTTCATTTTCAAACTGTTGAGAATATGATCCTAAATGCTGCAATAGTATCTTCATTACTCCTAGGTTTTTTTTATAGAGGGTTCACAATAACTTAACCATATTTCATTTAAATGAAGATATATGACTTGTAGTCAACAGTTGCCATATCAATTCACCAACAATGACTTTTGCTTATGGGATTCGCAGTATTAATCCTGTCCTGCTATTCCTGCCTACAAAAACCATGTCTTCAATCAATTCCATGTTTCCAAGGTTATAAATGTCGCTGTTGTAGGACATATTGTCGGACCTATCTGGCAAACATGTGACCGACATGGTGGAAAAGGAGAAAAATTAAAGAAAAACGTGGAAAATGGGTGAAAATAAGATTTTTGTGATAAAACTTTGCCGCTTAATAACCCAAAATATGACAATATACAGTGAATGACATATATTTAAGGAGGTACAATTGTTTACTGACATGGGAAAAATTGGAGAAATCATCCATAATGTCAGCTTAAATAAAAATAAGCATATCTAAATACACACGACTCAATAATATTATCCAAATAGCTTAGTACAATTAGATAAAATGATAAACACAATAATAGTTTTGTCATGTGCACTTTAAGCTCTAGGAAATACAATGAGAAGGCATCAGTATATGATATTCTTAAAGAGTGGTGCCCTTGCTCACTGTCATACCTATGATGACCGTACTGCATCTTTTCTATGTAGTGACAATATTGTGCCCAATCCATGGTATGATGGTACCATTCCATGTATTTCCCTCACATATTTCTGATACTCATTTGGACTAGTAGTCAACATGATCCCTATAGGTAGATATTGGGGATGAAAGGAGGGGGGGGGGGGGGGGGGGGGGGT
>JAUPMG010000011.1:1601042-1620179 GCA_031762675.1 Pachysandra terminalis
TCCGCTACTCTGTGAATGGAATAATTCAGCATTTATTTCATTACTTGCTTGGTTTGTTGATGTCGATCCGCGGTCCAAAAATGGATCCCTAAGGTCGCAACTCGAGATTCGTGCCATTCCACCTAGGGATTCGGGTACACGGAGAACGGGGCGTGACAGATAAATAAACCTTAACCGATCCTAAGCTAAATAGGATAAGACTAGATAAGGTAATCCAACTATGATTAAGATAACCAAAATCAATGGTTAGGATTTCGTAGGAGCATCTAAGATTAACCTAATGGTTAAGATTAAAGATAAAGACTTAGAATCTAATTAGGATTAAAGTAGGATACACACCAATGGATAACACATACTATATCTAGAACACTTTAATCCAAGGACTGTAATTAAACTAATCTAATCTAAAGGCTATTAATTAAGACATAATCCTACACTAAGTACAACTCAGAATCAACTAGAAAACTATGTATACATTAGAGGGGACGTGTGAATCTTTAATATAAGAGAGAGTGTGTGTGTATGGAAGATAGCTGGAGCTAGGATCTTGGAGAAGAAGAACAATTCAGATTTGAACTGAGAAGAAGAGGAAGAAGATCCAAAGAAGATCAACCGAGGTAAGTAGTTCAATTATTCCTTATTTTGGATTTGGATTTATGTGGGATGCCGTATTCATTGAATATGACATAGCACTTTAAATCAAGCTCAAGAATATGTTGATTGTATTTAAAAACTTATATTTTCAAGCACGATCATCCTATTGAAGGTAAGTTAGTATTTTGACACATATTTTGAGTTGGTTTAGTTCGGATTAAGATTTTAATAGCAGTGTATGTTGAAGGTTTTGTTCAATTACATTTACAAATACAAAAATTATGAAAATCCCTGTTTCTGGGACTAGTCGGCGTGTCGGTTAGCTTGCCGGTTGCACCCAGAAAGGTCCAGCAGACCTATCGGGACCCTACCGGTTCCCAAAAAGGTGCTGGAACCCTCTGCCTAGCCTACCGGAAGGCAAACCGGCGTGCCGGTGGCCTACATTGACTGTGATTGGAAATTTAGCCCCTAGATAGCCTGTCAGATGACTAGCTGGTGTGCCGGCCAGCTCGCCAGTGGCTACCCTGTGATTTTTATGATGTTGTACCTTCTGCCTAGCCTGCCGGAGGCCAACCGGATAGCCCTGGTTTGTTGGGTTGTTTTGTTACCTATTTGTTTGGACTTTGATTGATCCTAATTAATTATGTGTTGATTATTGGATAGTTTTATGACATGATTGGTAGATGGTTATGACTAGTTAATGCATCCTTATATTTCATCATATATTATGCATGATTTGTCTTAAATTGAACACCATGAGGGATGTACTATGTTTCAATCATTTATATTGATTGCTTAGTCTTATTTCACAATTGTACACCAAATATATGTCCAGTTAATGTGCACAAACACTACACATGCACAGCATAGCCTAATTGCATTGTTGACCATATTCTGGTCATGTGCTTGACCATACCATCAGACCTTCACATCAGTTGAAGGTTCTGATTTAATTGAGAAATGGTTATGATTCTAATATCATAATATAATGAGGAAGTCCCGGATGGAATGGTTATTTTGGTTGAGGGAGTTGGCCGTCCCAATATTACCCCATTGTTATTATCATCTAGATAGCGTATTTTTATACATAACTGATACCGAGTGAAATTATTTTGGCATTTGCCTTATGTAAGACTCACTGAGGTTAGTCATAATTATGTGACACCTTGGATTTTTGCATTGCCCTGACTAAAAATAAGTGGGAGAACTGTGCCCTCTTGGTCGAAACCCCTTAAAACTATGATGCGCACATAGAATATCTTACTGAGAACGGCCGTGTATGCGAGGGACGGTTCGAGAAGACGTCTTGCTCAGTAATTGATTGGTCTAGTGTGGGGGTTACATAATTCTAATTCTAAATTGCATGCCTAATTGCACAACATATGTATTTGCATGGATCACACTTGGTGATAAACCCTTTTATTGTTGCATGAACATGCATTGCATTCATTAAAAACTGAACCTGCATTCATATTGCAGTACATCACATTGCATATCATGTTTATATTTTGTTTTAGACTATGGATTATCATTGGAGAGTAGCTTTGACCCTATTCCAATCTAAAATACTATTTGATTGATTATTTACTGAGCTAAGTGTAGCTAACGCCTTTGAGCAAACATTTCAGGATCTTTAATTGGGTGATTGCAGAATCATGGAGATCAAGTTGGAGACCAAGACAAAAGATGAAGATAATAGATATCATTAAGATTTATTTGTTTATTTTAGTAGAACATGTATTAGAGATGATTTACTTTAATTTATGTAATAAGTTAGTTAATAGGGATTTGTTTTAAAACATGAGAATAGACTATTTCTTTATTTATTTTCCGCTGTGTTTGACTCGATTGTTTTGGATGTAATAGACTTTGTAATTATTTGATTAATTTCAGTAAAAGTAATTCTTTTAAGCTTTATTAATTTAATTTGGTTGGCTTTTATTGCTTTCCAGTCCCATAGGAATATAGGGTGAGAGTCACGGTTTGAACCTAAGGGATTTCCACATGAATTTCCTTTAAGCTTGGGTCGTGACAGAAGCATAGTTGTGGGTGGGAGGGCATTGTCATCTCTCCACCTCACCATCTTACCACAAAGTCTATGGGTTACTTCCTCTCGATCTGATCCTAGGAGCTCGGGTAAATAAATCATGCTAGGGTTCATATTCAAACCCATGATTTCAGCCACTAAGGGCACTCTCAAGTGGTGCTTGTTCTCCCGAATCTTAAATTCAATCACCACACTTTGCTTATTGTAGGAAACCATAGATGAATACATCAATTAGACAATGGTAGGGTAAGTTGACCCACCCCAAGACAAGATGAGAAGCCACTTGGCATTCCTAACGATATCGACTACACCGAATGGTCTCACGTGATCAAGTTCTACTAGTCTCTCAATAATAGCTTCCCTATTGATGAATGTATGGGTTATTACTTTTTCTACCTTAGTAAGAGGCAGTGGAGGTTATACCTGTTGTTCAGATTCTGAGGACCTTTCTTCCTCATATGCTCCTTATTGAGTGTATTCCTCAGATTCTGGCTCTGGAGAAGATTGTTCTGGGATTTCCTCACGTGCTCTTCTAGTTTAAGCGTGCGTTCTCTTGAGAGGGTTTGGGTTTGATACTTCCTTGACGTTAGCCTAAAAACACTAGGAATCAAAGTATGCAAGAAGTTTCTATTTAAGATGAACTCTCAAATTCAAGGTTTTACAAAGATTGCAATGTAGGTTCATAGGATGCCCTAGAAATGCTTTAGGAGGGTTGAGATAGGTTTAGGTTTAGTTAGAAATTGAAAGAAAGACAAAAAATCCTAGATATTTGGCTTTAAGAAGTTGTAGTTTCGATAGCCTTGACCCGTCGGTATACTGATGGCTACCGGCGAGTCTGCCGACGCCCAAAAATAAGTAAACAATTAAAAATGTTTTTAAATTCCTCTTAAATATTCAGATTACAAACTTTTAGTACAAATGGCAAGTCAAAAATTTCATATTAGATTAAATTTTGAAAATCTCCTTTTCACACCACACAATGACTTTTTTCACACACCACACTTCAAATTACATTCATTAAAAATTTCAGGTAATTACATAAAATACCACAGCACTAAAATTTTATTAGGAATTTTAATTTTTAGAATTCCACTTTCCTTTCATTCCTACCGCATATTGGTCTAAATATTCTTCATGTCACTCATCATTTATTCTTAATAATTAGATTTTGTTAAAATTAATTTTGAGAATGAATCATTATAAATAAATTACAATGTGTCTTTTATCCCCTCATCTTAATGTACTAACACCCCTTTCCTTCTAAAAAATTCTACGTTCAATGTATTTGCAACTACAATGTACCGGATTATAGAGGTAGTCAGTGTTAGGGTTTTAGATAATCATATAAATTTTGGCAATCAACATCTTGCAAGCCTTTGATTGTCATGTCCCACTGGACTTTCCAACCCAGTATACTCACCATATATTCACATCCTTAAAATTCAATCCTTGGACCTTCAGGAATAGCGGTACCTCCTATCGTTTAGTGTCTTTCAGAAAGTAATCTTTAAGGAAGCACAATCAGCAAACGATTCTCTCTCATCCTTACATATCTATTCTCTTACCTATATCACCCATTACATCCTATAGGTGTTTTTTTTATAGTTCTACTACTCCTATTTCTTTTTACTCAGCTTTACACATTGTTTCTAAGATTTATTAAACCTAGAGCTTTGATACCAATTTGTCGCATCCCAATCCTAGGGTATACCTATCCGAGGTCCCCACTAGGATTCGAAATGGAACTCTCACCCCCTCCAAAGGAGATGGCAAATCAGTGAATAACAAGATACAATAAATAAGCATATTCTAATTTAATGATATACTATACCAAGATCTCTACTAACCAAAATATGATGTAGGTGATTTCTACCCATAGCCCATCAACATTAATCTGAGATAAGCAGTTCAAACCTGAAAAATATATAACAACAAAGGTGAGCTTGAAAGCTCATGATTAAACTCACAATACCTAGGTATTTACTGAGAAACACAAACTAGTAAATAAGTAAGAAATATCTGATAAATAACTTAAGAATAGCTATGTCTTAGTTCATAACATTAATACCATAGCAATACACCATAGTGCAATCTTCATTCCCATTCTCACTAGGTAAGGTAGTATGCATGCTAGCCCTCACTCACCTACAAATCTACATGATGCAGTATGCTCCATGATCATACATGAGAGAGGCAAACATCCCTTCCACATTTCACAAATCAAGCACAACTTTATGATATGCATGCTATTGATATTGAGTCGATGTACGTCCACACTAGATCCCTACCTATCCCACCATGCTACCCCTGACTACATGGGTCTCTTAAGATTACATGACTGCAGACAGAATTTCTTTCTGTCCCTCCCACCATGCAACTTGGCTAACACATGAGCCACAATGGGCTATAAGACACTCGATAGATTTTGCATGTACATAACAGTTTTAGGGCCCTTAAACCCATGAGATTCTCTTGTCCTACCATCATTTTTGATCTTGGGATGAATCCGGGGCATCACAACATTAGCACAAAACTTCCCTTGTGGTACACCCTATCACCCAACTATCAATAGTTATTTCATTTTGAGCATCTTGGACTGCTTTGGTCCTCACCCTTATCTTGCCTTTTTGGCATTTCTATCATTACCACCATTTACTAAAAAACTCATTTTTATTGTTGAGTCTCATCTGGTCCTCTACACCCGTAAGTCACCATACAGTGGTATTCTTGTTTACTTAAATTTTGCTAATGCAATAAATAGAAAACATCCCATTCAAAAGCATTCAAAAACATTCACTTCAACATAGTCATGGATTCGCACTTCCATGTTATAGTATATTCTGAAAATATTCATGAGTTCCCCGTTCCACAAAACATACACATTCGTATAAAAAATTGACAGTTAAGATCATCCATGTTTTAGGACTTACATCCTTATCCTTTTTACCACATCAACATGTCTTAAGAGTATTCTTAGGTACATACATCATTCCATCATAATTCATTAATCTAACATAATAGTATAATCATTCTCACCACCATTCTAGTGATTCATTTCTATCAAAGTCATTACTTACTTTGCAATACTTCTGCCGCATAAACATTTATATCTGTATATATCATATACACATCAAGCTAGGATTAAATCACATAACCAATTAGGATTCTTCACACATTACACAAGCATTCATCTTTTCTCACAAGAAATCTTAGACATTTACTTCAGGCATCTAATACCTCATTTTTTATGTTCATTTACCTCTAATACTATTACGTGAATCATTCATATACATTGTCAACCATCTTTAGAATCATTAGCCTAAGTTGTCTCACATTTTCAAAGCAAGTGGGGGAATATCCAGCCTATTAACAACTCGAAGTTGAATTCTATCATGATCAACACCTTATATTAAAGGTTTTAGACTTGTTCCTAGGTACAAATTAAACTGAAACTGAACTATAGGTTTCTTTACCGTGGCAGGTGGTTGTGCAGGCATATTGACAGTACACCGTCGATGGTCAACTACTTCCAAATCTAAAATATTTTCACCAATTACTTCTATTACTCCCGTATATGTGATTCATGTTTAAACCTATTAGGACTCACTTGGCTGGTGGCTACGCCGGTGGGGTGACAGTATGCCGTCGGTCCAAACCATATGGCTCCAAATCCATTAGGTTTCCTTTGATACTTGTATACATAATCAAGACTCACATTTTCATTCATTTGGGTCGGTGGCCTTGGTGGTCTACCTCAGCCCTTGGTTACACTTCTGAGCAATTTGAACTAACACTCTGTCAAGGGGCTTAGGATGGTATACCTGCGGGTCCCCCGGCAGTCTCGAAACATAATTCTATGTATAATTATTTACATGTTTTTTCTTTAGATCTTTGGTTGGTTTTTAGTGGGATATGACCCCCTTTAATACCTCAAGTATTTTATAAGAATTTAGCCTACACATAGCCTACTCAACTCTAAATTCAAGCTAGGTTTAGAAGGTTCATCCTTTTCAAATTACCTGAACTCTTGGATGCAAACATTCAATACACAAGATGTGATTTAGATCTACTTACCATATCATATTAGTGATCAATACATTATACTAGGATACTGATATTTGGGTTTATGCCCAAATACCCCTAAATTGAAAGTCCACTTACCTTGAAAACTATGGGAGCAATGGATTCCTTTGGTTTTCTACTGCTCCAACTTGTTTCCTTGTCCTAGGTTGGCCTCATTTGCTCTTTCACGAAATTTCTGGGGTTTTCTCAAGTCTTAAAATCTATTTATACTTTCTCATAAGTTTAGGGTTAGTTTGGTTGTGTTCTTATAGATTTCACTTGAGTCTAAACTACTTGGTTAGGTTAACCACTTGGGCTTGACTCCCTTTGCTGATTCTAATTAACCCTTAAGGTTCTATTACCTTAAATAATTATTTATGGGGGGTTCTTATGAAATATCAAACTCTCCCCTAGGTGGAGTTACAAATTTAACCCTGGTCGCTTAGGTTACCAAAATACCCTTACCCAAAATTTTAAATTTTTTCAGGTCCTTACACAACCTGTTGGAAGTCCACCGGATTGAACCCGAATAAAAGCCCAAACTCATGAGTTAGTTTGGGTTTGGGTTCGGTCGGGCTCAATTTTGAATCTAAAGTTGAGTTTGGGCTGAAGTTCATGAAGCACAAAAAGCTCATCTAGGACATGTATATATATATATATATATATATCATGTTATATTACTTTATAAAAATATAGGGTTCTTCTTCTATTTTATTTTTTAACATTTTTTAGCATTTTCAACATACCATATATAATGAATATAAAAAATATATAATGTTATATCATCTTTACAAAAATATATTTTTCTTCTTCTTTAGTTTTAATTTTTTTTAACCTTTTGATTTAATTTGGATCGATCCGGCATAGCCTGCCATACTTACAGCCTTTGGTTTGATCTCCCCCAACCCGACTTCTCCCTTTTTTTTTTAAACAATTAACTTTTTTTTATTTTCATAAGTTTTATTATCACAACAATTTTCATTGGCTATTGGGAGAGTCATTTTTGCCAGATGGAGGAACAATTGAGCAAATCCAAGCCGTCCATTTGACAAGGGACCCTTTAGATTTGCCATATGTATGATATTTTAACAACTTATATAATTCTCAATAGTATATGCATATTGGTTTTGCTACAAATATAAATGATCGTCCATTTTGTTAATTTTTCTTAAGTTTTAGGTAAAGAAAGCCATTGGTTCTAAATAAACCCTTTATGCTACATGGAAAAAAGATAGGCTGGTTGGGGCACGGCATTGCACGAGCCCTCGGCTAGTTTGAATATTATAGTAAGATGTTTGTTGAATTTATCAGTACCTAGAGAATAGGGATGTAAATGGGTCGTGCCACCCACGGGCCAGCATGGGGATGACATGGTATGCCACGTGTCGTGCCAGCCTGAGCAGTTCTCCTAGGCTGTGCCCATGCTGGGCCTAAGGTTCTAGCCAGCGTGTCGTGCCTAGGCACGGCTCGCTAAGAACATGAACACGTCACGGCCTGTGGGCCGCCCAGCACGGCATGCAGGCCCGACTCGGCACACAAGCACGCGCGGCCCGTACCGGCTCGGCTAGTCCAATTCGGCCAGTTAGGCCGGATTCAGGTTGAAAATAGCCTTTTTTGGCCGGAATCTTGCCAAAACTAAACCATTTTTGCACAATATCAACTAGTTTTGGCCTGTTTTTTTATTAAAAAATATTTTTTGACCAAATATGTCCTCCAATAGCCCAAAAGGCTAGTTTAAGGACAAATTTGGTCTTTTTGAGACTAATGGATACCTACAAATTTGGTCTTTTATAAATTTTTATAGGTTTCAAGGAGAATGAGAGCGTCACCCATAGGGGACCTATAGGTCTCACACAATAAGATCGTTATATGCGACTATAAGTACAACTTATAAAAATTTCGAAAGATTTTAGGTCTTAAGAAATCTTTTTTCAAATGAAAAAAAACTCTATGATAAAGTAAAAAGTAATTAGAATTTAAAATACAAAAACCAAATATAGGGTTCTATTTTTAGGGTTTTTAGATTTGAAGGTTTATCTCTTTTTTAAGGTTTAATATTTATTTATCACAATTCCTGGTAGGTTTCTTAGATTTTAAAGCTTTTTATGGTTTTTATTTTTGTTTTTCGAAGGTTTAATATTTAGGGTTCAGGGTTTTACTTTTTTAAAGTTTTTAAAATTTAAGGTTAATTTCTTCTTTTTAAGGTTTAACTTTTTTAAGTTTTTTTAAGGTTTAATATTTAGGGTTTAGGGATCATATTTCCTTTTAGGGTTTCTAGTATTATAAGATAATATTTAAGGTTTGGGATTTTAAATTTTTTATAAGTTTAAATTTATATTTTTTATAAGTTTTATAAGTTTAAACTCATATTTTATAATTTTTCATAATTTTGAATAAGTTTAATTTATAATTTTTATGTTTTTATCAATTCTATTTATAATATTTATATTTTTTTAAAGTTTTATATAATTAAACTTATATATTTTAAAATTTTAATTTTTTTTAAAGTTTTACAAGTTTTTTATATTTTTTTCATATTTGAGCGCGCCCGGCTTACAGGCGACGTAACACACCCGCCCGGCACGCGCACGACACACCCGTCTAGTACGGTATGAGGCTCGGTACGCCCCAACCCGTGCCATAGGTCTCATGCTGTGGTGGGCTTGAGATTTCTTTAAATAAGCACGACATGACACAGTCTAGCACCAACTACTGATCATACTAGCCCGAAAGCACAGTAGGCCAGCGCTAAACGTGCCACGAGCCTTATCGTGTCGGCTCATTTACATCCCTAAGAGAGACTCATTTACATCTCTGAGAGAGAGAGAAGAGTCGTGATCAAGGGAACCCATTCTCCTATAGTAGCAGAACTCTGACGTGGAGATAACGAAGGCCGTGGGATCCTTTGGGGTTTGGATTCCCGCAACAGCATCCCAGAAAGTATTTAAAGCTGATAAAATCAAGAGCTTTAATTTATATTTTTACCCTAAATTGTATTTTTCAATTCAACGGTTTAAAAGCTTAAATTAAAAGTTTTTAATCCCAAATTTACCCCTTGGATTTCGTGTTGTTTTTTTTGTAAGGATTCTTTCTTTTAATAGAAAAGTTAAAAACCTTTTTTCCATCCCGTTTTCTTGAAGAAGCTTTTCAACTTACATTAGAGGTGCAATTCGATTTGGTTTGGATTGACATCAATTCAAGACTAAACCGACATTAGTGAAGGTTAGTCCAAAAATTGAATTGAACTAAATTGAGAATTGAATTTTTCAACCTGAAAATTAAACTGAATTGAAATTGAAAACCCTAAATCCAAATCAACCAAACTCAAATTGTAGCTTCGGTTCCGTTTGAGTCGGGTTAATACAATGTTTTTCAATATATATATATATACACACACATACACACACATAATTGAATTTAAATCGATCCTGTATTGTGCGATTTAAACTTATATATTAGAGTTCGGGTTTTGATTTGGTTCGGTTTAACCGAGGCTTCAACCCAAAATCAAACCGATCTATATTTGGTTTTATAATTTCAAAACTAAAACCGAACCAAATATCTAGAAACCCAAACCAAACTGAACCAAAATCAGTTTCGATTGATTTGGTTTCGGGTTTAACCGACCCAAGTTGCATGCAAGGAGGTTGACACATGTCCCATGCAGGACCCACTAAAAGGGTAGCTGGCATTTTTAAAACCCTAAAAGACTTAATGAACTTGAAACTAGCTTTCTACATTAACGGTAAAGGCCTGGGACAGCCTTCAACCTTGTGTGAATCCTTTTTAGTGGGTCCTGCCTGAGAGAGATGTCAACCTCGTGTGTGGTTCACACTACCCAAGTTCACAGAAGATATGCATCTAGTCCCTGACATCAAGCAAGTTAGGGGTGCAATTTGGGTCGGTTAAACCCGAAATCGAACCGATCCAAATCGCTTTCGGTTTGATTTGGTTTGAGTTTCCAAATATTTGGTTTGGTTTTGGTTTTGAAATTATAAAACCGAATTTAGATCGGTTTGGTTTTGGGTTGAAGCCTCGGTTAAACCGAACCGATTTAAACCCTATATAAATATTATATGAAATATAAAACATGATATTATATATATATATATATATATATATGTATGTATGTATAATGTAATTCTAAAAAATATTGTATTAACCAGACTCAAACTAAACCGAAGCTACAATTTGGGTTGGGTTGATTTGGGTTTAGGGTTTTCCATTTCAATATGGTTCGGTTTTCGGGTTGAGAAGTTCAGTTCTTAATTTAGTTGAATTCAATTTTTGGAACTTTAGTATATATAATTTTAAATCGAACAAGATCAAACCAATTTAAATTCAATTATGTGTGTGTATATATATATATATATATATTATATGAAATACAAAACTTGATATTATATATATAATTTAATTTTTAAAACATTGTAACCTGACCTAACTAGACTCAAACTGAACCAAAGCTATAATTTGTGTTGGGTTGATTTGAGTTTATGATTTTCTATTTAAATTAGGTTCAGTTTTTGAGTTGAAAAGTTCAATTTTCAATTTAGTTCGAGATTCGATTTTTAGATTGACTTCCATCAAAGTCGATTTAGTTTTGGATGATATCAACCCAAATCAAACCGAGCTGAATTGCATCCCTAATCTAAGTACATGCTAAAGAAAAGCTTTTTGAAAATAAAATGGGATAGAAAAAAGATTTTTAACTTTTCTATTAATAAAAATAATTCATACAAAAGAAATTAGAAGAAAAAAAATTTAAAATACTCGTGGTGTCGCTTTTAAATCAGAGACGAAATCTAAGGGGTAAAATTATAATTAAAAACTTTTTGATTCAAGATTTTAAGCCGTTGAAGGGAAAAATACAATTTAGGGGTAAAAATGTAAATTAAAACTTTTGATTTCATCAGCTTTAAATGCCGAGTGGAGTGCTGTTGCAAGAACCAAACTCAAAAGTATCCAACGGCCTTCGTTGTCTCCACGTCAGAGTTTCACTATGGTAGTGGAACGGGGTTCGCTCGATCACCCCTCGAGCGAGAAAATGAGATTTGTATGTAACCGTCTTGTTTGTCAGCATGTGACAAAGGCTCACGCCTTCCGCGCCGGTTAGAGGAAAAGGACGATATCGAATCTCCTGTACATAAAGTTGCATAGAGAGGAGGTTTCATGGCAGAAATGTACGGCCGACTCCGAAAGACTTAAAGTAGCAGAGAAAACGAGACCGAAACAGAGAGAGAGAAAGCATTTTCATGGCAGAAATGTACGGACGACTCTGAAGCACTTCAAAAACCCTGGGTTAAATTTGTTCTATGCTTGCTTTGTTTTATTCTCTCAAGGTATCTCTTTCCTTCTTTACAGCTCTCTCTTTCTCCCTTCTTTTCCTCTGTTTTTCGATTCGTAGACGTGGTAATCTTCAAGACTGCTTCTCCATTTCCTTCATTTGAAGCAGCTCAAGCTTTCTCCGACTACTTTGGTTTGTATCTACAAAGATTTACGGAGATTTTGTATCGTTTTTGAATCGAATCCAACCTTAAAAGACCATATATTTTTCGATTTTTCTCCTTTTTTCTCCTGTTTTTACTAACGATGTTCAAATGAGACAGTGAGGTTCTTACTTCTTATTACGTTCTTTTGAATCTGACATTCTCTTTCTTTTGGTCTGATAATAAGGGTCTTATTTCCAGAATCTAGGGTTTCTCTCCGCTCGATATATATATATATTTTTAATTTTTAAATGTTGTATTTTGTCTGTTAATTTCTTCTGAAATTTATCACTTTCTTTATATTTTTATTAACTGTACAGATTCCCTGAAGCATTTCCCCATTTTTATATTCTCCCATGCTACTATATATAATTTTAAAAGAATTTACAAGTTAGTACGCCGATTAGAACTTAATGCATTAGATCTTCAGTTCTGAGCTTGCTTTCTAGCAATATTTCTCGAGCCAAATTCCTTCTAAGAATAAAATAAGAAAAAAATGACAAAAATGGTGCCTTTTCTGGGTTTTGGTTTCCACCACTCAAAGATCTCCGTGTTTTCTGAAACTGCGAGTTGGAGCTCTCGCTGAGGGTTTCGTTTAGAGCTCGCAGATGTTGCAGGGTTGGATTGAGACTTTTGTTTTGGGGTTTGTTTGATTGCGACGTTATTAGTTGCGTGCTTTTAATGTTTTCTATTCTGATGACTTGGTGTTTTGACTTAATCAGGTATTGAGTTTTATGGGGTTGAGCTAGTAATGATGGTGCCCTTTAATGGCGTTATTGGCTTACTAACTGAGTTCATCATCTGCCTCCGAAATTTACGAGGTAGGTTGTTTCATACACTCATCCCAATTCCCAGGTGAAACATTTAATTTGTTAATTTATTTATTTTTCTGTTTTTTTTAATTTTATTAAGAATTATTATTATTTATCATTATTAATTCCACTTATACCACTCACATTTCTGGCAACTATAGAGACACCCCTTATTTTCGGGGATCCTCTGTTATGGTATGTGAAATAACCATGAGGTCAAAATTGTGATTTTTCCCTCACTTGAATTGCTTTATAAGGATAAAATTACAGTTTTGCCCTTGGGGTTATTTCACATATCACACCCCATATTAGGGGCGTTCATAAATGAGGATCCGTGTCCCTTATTTTCTAATATTCCACTTATATCCCTTGAGGTTTTGTACTAAACCACGGAGACCCCCCCTTTAACTTTATGCCTTATCACATGACGAAAAGTGTTCATGCCATTCGATCTTTCTAATTTATGGACTATATTACCGTTAAACTAAAGCGAGATACATAAGAAGTCATTTATACCCTTTATTAATGGTACAAGCATTCCTTTCTTATCCCTTACTAGTTACTAATGTTAGCCTTGTACTCGCCTTATATATAATTTTTTTATGTATATGTAATTTAGTTGATCTCAACTTAACACTTTCCTTATCAGAACATGCTTTATTATGGGAACTTAAAAATGAAAAAAAAAAAAAAAATTTCCCATTGTTCGACAAGATTTTAATCATATTTTTATACTTTAATAGTACTACTAGAGGTAAAAAAATTTTCAAACGTAAAAATAATAGAAGGGCAATTTTGTCTTATAAGAGATAGTTTTTTCTCATTTAACTATAACTTTTAAAACAGGGTTAAAAAGGTAAATTAGTGTGTTTTGTTAGCGTCGTTCACCCGATGTCACTGATAGGGTGCAAGTGGAATATCATAAAACACAAGGGGGTATGTCTATAGTTATCAGAAATGTGATGGGGTGTAAGTGGAATTAATCCTATTTATTTTGTCGCTAGGAGATTTGTTTCAAAGGTCCTCGGAGCTCTCTCTCTCTCTCTCTCTCTCTCACACACACACACACACACACACACACACACACATAAATACCTGGGTATTTATGACTTGTTTATGAGCTTTACCATTCTTGCTATTTACGGAGCTTTCGAACTTTTAAAGTTCTTGGGAATGTGTTAAATTTTATTTTATTTTTTCTACTATTTCATTAATAATACAAAGTATGAAAATGTTGGTTTTGAATATGTGCAGATATTTCTTATGTATGCAAGTTGTTGAATACCTAGGAAGGATGTGTTTGTATGATATAATTAGTATTTGTCTCTTGAAATTAATGGAGTAAACTTTTATTTATTTTTTATGTCTATTCTATATTCTGTCATATATTGTGACATGGGGTGGAGATTAAGGATTATAGTACTGAGGGCTCTGTGTTAGATCACACCTTTGTCATAATTCTAACCCCCCTTTTTTTGGTTGTTATTGGGCAGGGAAGTTGTCATGATAAGGAAACTAGGTTTTTATTAAGCACAGAAGGTGCCATTGCTCCTTCGAAGTTGCAGGTAATATCTTTACTTTCTTGTAAAAGTAGGGAGATTAGTCTTTTATTTGCATTCCCTGCTATTAAGAGATCCTATTATTCTAGAATTGATAGATATATTCTATTTTATCTCTTCCATTTTTGTGAGGACAACTTACTGATGTTAAAATGTTTTTCATAATTCGTTATAAAAATATTAATCATTAAGTTTTGAATTGTTAAAAGAGGGAAAGGACTTGTCTATTTTCTCAAACCAGATTTTCCTTGAAATTGGTTTTTTCGATCTTTTCTCTTCGTTAAGGAATCATCATACTGAAAAATTCTGTCTTGAAAGTGTGGCAACAAAAATATGTGTAAGGATTGCCTGTATGACTTTATGAGACGTGTATCACTTAACCACATGATTGTTCTGTTCATCGCAAGATGGTATTGGATTTAACCCATAATACTATATCATTTTTTTATTTTAGTCAATATTACTATGCAATTAAAATTTGTTAGCATTTGTACCCAAATTATATACATGCATGTTTGCTTCACAAAATATTAATGCTATGTTCGATTGTTGGAGAGTTGTACATGTTCGGAATATGCAGGAAATAAAATGAAAGGAAAATAAACAAAATGGAAAGTTACTCCCTGCTATACTCTTTGGTTTTATAAAGAAATTTTGGGAGAAAAAGGGGGAAAAGTGGATAAAATGGTTTTAAAAGCAGTGTAAAATAAGGAAAATTTCCATCATTTCCCTTTGCTTTTGGTTGGAAAGGCTACTGGGATTATGATGGAAAGGATCCTCTTCTTGTACACAATGTGATGGTTCCCAAAACTCTCCTGCTAATCAAACACCAAAAAATGCTATAAAGTTGAGTTTCCTTTATATTTTCCCCCATATTTGTGGTAAGAGTAGCCTAAGGGTAGAGGAGATTTGATGGCAAACATATTCTGGATTTGCATAGTTACAATTTCCCCAAGAAAGAAAAACAAGTAGAAAAGACTGGATTTTTGTCCCTCTGATCCTTGATTAGAAAGTGCTTCTTCTGCAGCCTAGAACCATACTTTAGAACTATAAACTTTGCTCTTCTTAGTAATTGCTGATCACATTTAGAACAATGGTTTTGCATTTACTTTGAATCTGAGAAATATAAGTCAATAATAACTTTCAAAAGAAGAAAAATATATTCCAAACTTTTGGACAGATTCATGTTTCTCCAACTCTGAATTCAGTTACAGAGGCAAAATTCATATTACTGTTTTTTTGCCACTTAGAATGAACTTTCTTTCTTCATGCAGAATCAGTTGTGGAATGTCTGTGACAGCTCAGGGGCTGATGACTTCCTATGCTCTGGTTTTTGCCATATTCTGCTTCCTTCAATCATCCTTCTCGAGGGCAAGTTATTCTGGCAACATTCGGTCATTACTTGTTCTCAGAAACTCTCTCCTTGGAAGAAAAGACCATATACCGAGCTGGTTTGACTTGGAAATTCCACCATGCAATTGGTCAGGCATAAAATGTGTGGGTTCCAATGTTCAGCAAATAGACATATCATGTAAGCTGTTACCCTTGGAGCTTCCATTTCCAAACGGCATTGGAGAGTTCAGAAATCTGAAGTATCTTAATCTCAGCCAATGTGGGTTCACTGGACGTGTTCCTACAAGTTTATGGAATTTAGAGGAATTAGAGTCTCTAGACTTGAGTGGCAACAGATTGTTTGGATCTCTGCCTCTAGCACTTTCCAACCTGAAAATGCTCAGAGAAATTGTTCTTGATGATAATACCTTTTCGGGAAGCTTACCATCTACCATTGGACTCATCAGAAACCTTACTGAACTCTCAGTTCATGGAAATTCATTCTCTGGAAATCTCCCACCAGAACTTGGTGATCTAAAGAATTTGGAGTCATTGGACCTTAGTATGAACTTCTTCTCGGGATCTCTACCTTCAAGCTTGGGAAACCTAACAAGGCTTTTGTACTTGGATGCCAATCATAACAGGTTCACTGGACCTATTTTTCAGGAGATTGGAAATTTAAGTAAACTTTTAATACTTGACCTTTCATGTAATTCACTGACAGGACCAATTCCGTCAGGGATAGGCAGATTGATGAGCCTAGAATCTCTAATAATTGGATACAACAACCTCAATGGGAAAATACCGTCGACAATTGGCAATCTGAGCGAGTTGAAGCTACTGAATGTTCAGAATTGCAAATTAACCGGCAAGCTTCCAAAAGAAATCTCCGATCTTAGAAGCTTAACGTCCTTAAATATAGCACAGAATTGTTTTGATGGGGATCTGCCTGCAAGCTTTGGCGAGCTTAAAAATCTAGTTTTCTTTATTGCAAACTATGCGGGACTGAGTGGAGGGATTCCAGGGCCATTGGGTAACTGCATGAAGCTTAAGGTTCTAGATCTGTCCTTTAATTCTCTTTCTGGTTCATTACCGGAGGGTCTGAGGGGGCTAGAATCAATCCAGTCGCTCATGCTTGATTCAAACCATTTGTCAGGTACAGTTTCCGACTGGATTTCTAACTGGAAAGAAGTGGAATCAATAACGTTAAGTAAGAATCTCTTCAATGGGTCTCTGCCTCTACTTAATCTGCAGTCATTGATCTTACTTGATGTGAGTTCTAACCTACTTTCCGGTGAAATCCCACCAGAAGTGTGCAATGCCAAGTCTTTGGCTGCTCTTGTGCTATCAGCTAACCGATTTATCGGCAGTATTGAGGACACTTTCAGGAGATGTTGGAATCTCACAGATTTGATATTGAATGAAAATAATCTTTTTGGTGAAATACCAGGTTATTTAGGGGAGCTTCAGCTGGTTACCCTGGAACTGTCAAAGAACAAATTTTCTGGTGAACTTCCTGATCAACTTTGGGAGTCAAAGACCCTTATGGAGATTTCTATTAGCAACAATCAGCTTAGGGGTGAAATTCCAGCAGCAATTTCTAAACTCTTATCTCTGCGGAGGCTACAGCTGGATAACAATCTGTTGGAAGGAACCATCCCTAGTTCTATTGGTGAACTAAAAAATCTGACAAATTTATCATTGCATGGGAACCAGTTAATCGGAAGTATCCCATTCGAGCTTTTTGACTGTACAAATCTGGTATCTCTGGATCTGGGTTCAAATAGGCTTACAGGCGTAATTCATAGATCTATAACTCAGCTCAAACTGCTTGACAATCTAGTACTATCAAAGAACCAACTTTCTGGTTCAATACCTGAAGAAATCTGTTCCGGTTTTCAAAGGGTACCTTTACCAGATTCTGAGTACGTTCAGCATTACGGCATGCTTGACATATCCTACAATGAATTTATCGGTCGGATTCCAGCAGCAATCAAAGAGTGCTCTGTAGTAGCGGAGCTTCTGTTGCAGGGGAACAAGCTTAGTGGCAGCATCCCACATGAGCTTGCAGGTTTGGTCAACTTAACCTTGCTTGACCTGTCTTTCAACTATCTGTCAGGGCCTGTTATACCACAGTTCTTTGCTTTGCGAAACCTCCAAGGACTTCTCCTTTCACATAATCAGCTAACTGGATCACTGCCTGAGGATCTCGGCACAATGCTGCCAAGTTTAGCAAAGCTCAATCTGTCTAGTAATGGAATCACTGGTTCCTTGCCATCATCCATCTTTAGAATCAAGAGCCTGGCCTACATTGACATTAGCTTAAATTCTCTCTCAGGATCCATATCATTCAGTGCAGCCGATGTTGGAATCAGCTCTCTTTTGGTTCTTAATGCCAGCAACAACCGTTTGTCTGGCACCCTGTGCGAAGGACTCTCTAACCTGACCACCCTTTCCATCCTAGATCTTCACAGTAACAGTTTAGCAGGCAGCTTGCCTTTATCACTCTCAAACCTTGCTGCCTTGACATACCTTGATGTCTCAAATAACAATCTCCAGGGGTCTGTCCCTTGTAATATATGTAGCATCCTGGGGTTATCCTTCGCAAATTTTTCTGGCAACAGATTTGAAGGGTATGCTCCAGAAACTTGTTCTGTTACTGACCCATGCAAACCTGGTCATCCAATCGTCCCTTCCTCAAGAGGTTACCCTCCTGCACCTGCTTTAACCCGAGGCTCCTTGT
Source organism: Pachysandra terminalis (assembly GCA_031762675.1). Lineage (NCBI taxonomy): Eukaryota > Viridiplantae > Streptophyta > Magnoliopsida > Buxales > Buxaceae > Pachysandra > Pachysandra terminalis. The sequence goes on from JAUPMG010000011.1 coordinate 1,619,681, forward strand.
GGGGCATCGCCGTTGGTGCCATGTTTGTCATCCTAGTTGTGCTTTTGGGTTTGCTTAGGTTGAAGATACTGAAGCAAGAAACAGTAGTTCTTGCTCCAAGCAAGGGAAAATCTATGAAATCTGTTGAGTCGGCCTCCACTGATGAGCTGCTGGGTAAGAAGGCAAAGGAACCACTAAGCATTAATATTGCAACTTTCGAGCAGTCTCTTCTACGGCTTAAACCTGCTGATATCTTATCCGCAACTGAGAACTTCAGCAAGACTCACATTATAGGTGATGGTGGGTTTGGCACAGTCTACAAGGCTTTACTACCTGAGGGTCTAACTATTGCTGTCAAACGACTCAATGGTGGGCATTTTGAAGGTGACCGTGAGTTCTTGGCTGAGATGGAGACAATTGGTAAGGTCAAGCATGAAAACCTAGTTCCATTGCTTGGTTACTGTGTCTTTGGTGAAGAGAGGTTCTTGATATATGAATATATGGAGAATGGGAGCCTTGA
>JAUPMG010000011.1:1620480-1644988 GCA_031762675.1 Pachysandra terminalis
GGAGATGTGTATAGCTTTGGAGTGGTTATGTTGGAGCTACTAACAGGTCGAGCGCCAACAGGGCAAGCAGACATTGAGGGTGGCAATCTGGTGGGGTGGGTGAGGTGGATTATGGCTACTGGGAGAGAGGATGAAGTTCTTGACCCTTGGATTTCGACTCTGGGATCATGGCGGGATGAGATGGTACATGTGCTCGCCATCGCAAAATCATGCACATGTGACGACCCATGGAGGAGGCCCACAATGCTCGAGGTGGTGAAGCTGTTAAAGAAGATCAAGATGATGGAATGTTGAAATTGAAGTCTCTATAGCCGCCGTGTTCACAGATATGTGTGAGTGATATATAATACGCTTCCTAGTGAAAATTCGGTAGAAGAATTATGTAAATAAGTGGGGAGGAAATCGAAAACTGTTGGAAGGGTGTCAGGGTGTGTATACTCAGAATTGGTGGTTCAATGCTTCCTCCGAGGCTTATGGTCTCACTATTTGTTTGCTGGGGAAATTAACAATAGAATCTTTGTGTTGTTCATGGACATGATGGAAATCTAAAATTTCCTTGTAATGTCGCAAGTTATCTACAAGACTGTTGATAAGAACCTTTCTCCTTAGGTTGCAATTATAAATTAAGTATGGTTATTTTGAGGATAACCGACTCTTTAATTTGAATCTAAAATAATTAATTCTAGCTTATTCATTTGTTGTTCTACCTTAAATACATCTCTCTCTTGCAATATTCCTTCAACACCAACACCAGGCAAGACTCTTAGATACTCCTATCGTTTCATTACCTAAAGACTCCTAGGTATTACTTATTTTGAGATAACTACTAATACCTATCTACTGATTATAATCCATCTTACTTAGTTACCTATCTAAACACAAAAGTTAATATAACTAACTCAAATATATTTAGACTCAACCCACGTATGCATGGCCCACATATACACGAAGACACGTAACATCTGTTTAGGCAAAATTCTACCACCAAAACCGCGATCGTGCTAAGTGGAGTTAAAACTTTGGTCACCGCTCGTGGACACTCGAAAGGAATCCGGTTGGAGTGAAATACGAGGGATATGAAGCGGTGCTGTGACCCAAAAGTCCAAAACAAAGGAAAGAAATATACAAGAACGGAAGGTGGGACAAGTATCAACATGGTGAAGAGATTAACTACCCATGATTTACAACCGTTATTTCACTGTAGCATGTGGTATAAGAAGAGGAAAGAGAGTAAGGGCTTACAAAAAAAATTATTAGCAACCACTACACACCAAGTCTTACGATTTACTGCGATCACAAATTATCTTCGATTTATTGTGATCATAAACCATCTTCAAATTTTGTTAAGGATCTTACTATAACTTCTTTTTACTTTAAACTAAGTTTCTCTCAAAAGAAGTCGTAAGTAGCAAAGAAGCCCAATGAGGAAGTCTACAGAGTGCCATTAGGTAACCTTTTTGCAAGCTTGATTGTGCACCCATGGAGTAATCACGTTCCCACTATCGGCCCCAAGAGTTTTCCTGAGGTTTTGTTTATATTGTTTTTATTTTTTTTTTCTCTCAGTTTAATTAAGGTTGTATGTTTACTGTTTGTTTTGCTACACTTTTGGAGTGTTTATTAATTTGTAAACTCATTTTGTTTCAGGTCCAATACTTGAACCTTTGACACTGTGAAATCTTTCAATTGCTTGATCAACAATCGGTCATAAATAGACCGATCTTAGTTGCAATCGACCGACCCATTCGGTTTAATCGTTTATACCTTTCTTCAGTTGAACTAATAAAGTTCTGGCACACCCGTATCCTTGGTCACATGACTGAGAAACAACAATCGACTGGGACAGAGGAGTGACATGAAAAAAGCCAACATCTTTTTGGCACTCTCGGTGGGACGCATTTGTTGAAATTGAAATGACATCCAAAACTAGGACAAGAGGATGATCAAATGAAGATGACCGCAAGGCAGTGTTACCCGTTTTGAATCCTATCCATGAAGAGGAACAAGAAGGCAATGCGGTGTCGACCGAATCTCTGGGCCATGCTATCCCAATCATTAAGGTAGGGTCACCATCTAATTCGTTCAATAATAGTGTTTTCATGGCCTTAAAGGCCATCAACCATACCTTGATGAGGATCAGTATTGATTAGGGATGTACATATGTTGTTTATTGTAGAGAGATTTATTAGAATGCCTTTTGAAATGGAAGCCATGCTCAGAAGAGAATTGAGCGTGGCTGGAGAATGATATAATTTTGTTAGGAGAAGTATTGTTGGGAATGGGATGCTAAACCCCAATGGACAACAGCAAACCAAGCCTAACTTTTAGCGGCCGATTAAACCGGTGAATGATCAGAATGAATCATTTGGCCCACATGGCCGGGGATAGAAGCCCAAATCATAGGACCGGTTAGAGGACTGGAAAATGATCAACTATACCATTGGGTTCAAGAAGTGCTGGCTAACATGCCAACCAAACGGTTGTTAAGACCGTCGTACCGGAAACCATATCGTTATTGGTGTTCTACTCAACACCAATAAGAATTCGAGATAAGTATTAAAATGAAACCTTATTTTTGATATGAACTAGGTATATATGTCATATTCCTTGTGTATAACATAGCATATCTAATATAATTTTCTTTCTTCTACTCAAGGAAAACATAATAAAAAGTATTATTTTCTGGGTTTGAATACCATGCCATGATCAAGGTAAATTAGTATGTTATTTAAGATTGAAAATTATAGGTTTGGTTCAGAATTCAAATCCATTGTGTGTTTTGATAAAATATTGGTTAATAATGACTTAAAATAGATTTTTTTGGGAAAATCCCGTGCGTCAGCAGACTAGCGGTATACCGCTAGGGTGCCGACCACACTTTTGGGTTGCGTCGGCAGCCTAGCGGTATACTGCTAGGTGTGTCGACACCCAATTTTTTTTTTTTTTTCGGTTACTGGCCAAGCTGCCAAGGGAGGTTCGGTATACCGTTAGGTATGCCTACCCTCTGAGAAATTATTTTGTGCTCACTGTTCAAGGTGCCAAGGATTATTGGTATACCACTAGGTGTGCCGATAATCCCAGCGGCAGCCTAGAAGTAGGGTAGAGGTATACCGAAAATTTTGAAGTTGTTCCGATTGTGATAAAATTTTACAAGCATGTTTCTAAGATCCAATTGAGACTGTGTGTTATTAGAATTGAATTTTTATGAATATCTTGCATTTGTGACTTATTGAGGAAGATTTGCTATGTTTGCCCATCAGGTGAAATTTGGATTCATATTCTTTTCACTCCATAACTTATCATAATCATATTTTATGCTTAAATTACGTTTGCTTATGTAGACAAACTGATTGATTAGTTAATGTGCACAATACACTTGCACAACATATGCCTATGGAGTATGATGACTTTGGTGTGGGTCTAATGCCTTGACTTGACCCCATAATTCCATATTGTTGGAGTTTATGGACATAATGAGTGCTATTATGATTTGGGAATTATAATATTGGTGAGGAAGTCCCTGATGGACTGATTTGGATGTGTTGAGAGACTAGCTACCCCAATAGACCAACCATTTACATCTTGTTATGTTTGACAGATGCCGAGTGAAATTCTGTTAGTAGATCAAATAATGTATGGTTCACTGAGGAGATTTCACATTAGTGATGCCTTGGGTATGTTCCCGTGGTGGAAAATAAGAGTAGGGATTGTGCCCATTAGGTCGCAGCCCCTAGAAACTATGATGCACATATGGAATAATCTACTATCATGGCTTTGTATGGTGGGATAAATTCACATTAGCGGGAGATCTTGGGTAGTTGGATTTGATCTAGTGTGGGACGTACACCATTCGAATGCCAAACAACATGCATATTGTATTCATATGATTGTGCTTGAATCACATGTGGTGATTATATATTCTTGTTGCATTTGCATGCATTGTGTTCATTAATAATTGAACTAGCATATCATATTGCATTGCACATCACTTGCATATATTTTACAGCATATTAACATTCTGTTTTTGTCTTTGGGAATACCAATGAAGAGTGGTATTGTCCCTACTTCAATCTTAAATACGTGTAGCTTACGCTTTCAAGCAATCATATTTCAGGATATATAGATAGAGCACCCTTAGATTTTAGTGATCAAGTCGGAGGACAAACATATGATGAAGCTACTGGCTATAATGAAGACATGGATTGATGATTACATTAAGTTTTGTAGTAGGATTTATTGGCAGTTATGCTTTAGTTTGCTGTTAGCATTAGTTAGGCTAAAGTTGTAGTAGATGATACGATTTTTAATTGGAGCATGAGACTAGGAGTGGTTAGTTATTTCCGCTAATTTTAAATGGTTGATGTAATGGATAATTTTTAAGGATATTTTATTTTCTAAAATTTTTAATAATCTTGATGAATTATATGTGTTTGGCAATGTATGGACTACCACGCCCATGTGGAATGGGGTGAGTCATATTTTGAATCTTATAGGAACTCCAATGATATTTCTAAGGTTTGAGATGTGACAAAGTTAGTAACAAAGCCTAAGTTTTATGTTTTCAATCAATTCCGTAAGTTTTTTATGTGCTGATGTTTGAAAGTTTTCTATATGTTGATTGCTTATTACTTGTGATCACTCTACGGTTGGGTGGACCCTAGGTGGATCAGGTAGATATGGAGTTGCCACCATTTATTGGATTGAAGGTGTGAATGATCACTTATAATTTAACAATTAATTCTAAAATTATACTAAAATTACAATGAGCAATGGTCTAACCAGAGTTGGGCCAGGAGGTTTAGTTAAGAGAGTAGGAAGGTGTTAGGCACCCACTTCCCCTGGTTCAACTAGTTACTGGGTTCAAATTTATTTGGCAAATTTTAAAAAATAAGAACTAAAAAAAAAGTTTTAGAAAATTCTCAAGAGTATTCTAAAAGGAATAAAATACTAAGGTAATTCTAAAATTACAAAAATCTATGAAATCCGAAATACATCAAAGCTTAGATTATGAGAGATAATTATATATATATATATATATTTCAATTTGCATGCAAACCTGAGATTATGAGAGACACTTATATGACCATTAAAACCAAGATCGGTATCAGAACACTCATGCGACCATTAAAGCTACAATTGATCCTTTCTTGAAATAATACTAAACAAAGGGAAAGATTAAATAATCAATCAAAAATTGGTTTATCACTTCAAGGATTCACCTGAAAGCAACTACATAATAAGAGATATGATATACAATTAATCTATGAATAAAAAGGTGTAATTGGACAATACCTGTAGCTGGTCTGATCTCAATGGCTCTTTTCTTCTTGTCTTTGAACTCCTTGTAGACTTAGCTTGGAGAAGAAGAACTGTTCTGGGTTCAACCGCTGAAGCAAAACATGGTGTTGAGGGTTCTAATGAAAAGTGTAGGAGCAAGGATGGGTGCCGATTTGCAAGTGAGGGAATGGAGGAGTTTTGCAGAAAACTTTATTTGACGGAAGAGATGTTGGAGAAGAGAAAATAAACTCACAATAATAACAACTGTTATACAATAACAACTCTAAAAACACTCACTGAGATAGAGAGCCTTCTTGTCTCTCTTAAAATACTCACTAACTCACACTCGGAAGGCTACTTAGAAGAGCTTGTCTTCATTGCTTCTAAAACTCAAAGGGGAGGGGGTATTTATACATGAGGGAAATTAATTAACACCACATAATGTGGTTTAATTAAAATGTCATGCCCCAGATTCCGTAGTACAAATCCCTAGATAGGGTGGCACGGATCACGAGGTGAAACCTTCGAATCTACGCATGGACCGCGGATTGCTACCAAACCACAAGCAAGAACAATAAGAGTAATACATACTTTAATTGAATATTTAATTAGAGTGATCAAAACCACTAAGTCAAAATGGATAACTACATAAAGATAAAAAGATCTTAGGCTACAGTTGAGCTAAGATCAATAAGAGTCAAATAAACGCCCAACAAAATACATCAAGTCTCTAAACTTAATACAACCAAGATAGTATCTCAACTAAGGTTAACGACTTCAGCAGAGTCGTAACCTCCACAATTCACTGTAATAGAAAAACACACGAACAACTAAAATAATCCAAAACTCCCCAATCATCAGGAGATCCCACTAAACAATAACTAAGCAACGAAGGAAATAGAGCAGCCACAAATTCACGACATCCTCTAACACTCCTCTCATCCTGCAACATGAGAAGTTGTTTGAGACATTGAATGCCTAGTAGGTGTGAGACAGTTACGCATCATCTTATAGAATTCAGATCAAAGGGGTTAGTATTACAATAATCATAACACAACATGAGTAGCTTAATATGGAATGGAATGGATGAATGAAACAAACACATGATCTATAGTGGATGCAATGAAAGCAACAATCATAATGTAGATGCAATGAAGGCAAACAATCATAATGTAAAATCCAAAGTGAATGAACTAAACTAAAGTATCCTGATAAGTGGACCTCGAACCAAAGCTTCTCAACCAAACCAATTCAGGACATCGTCCTAGGGACTGCCGAAAGCCCCATCTTCATTCTGGACGCTAACCCATGGTATGAAGTCCACCATATGGCTAATTTCCGAGTGTACCATACTTGAGGGGTAGCGAACCTGTATAGGTTCTCGCAAGCATTCTATCCTTATTTAAGTGGGCCCTTTCACCCCGCGGGTTTTGTCAAGCCAACCGGAGGCTTCACCAAGTTTCTCTGTAGATTTCCACCTTGATGTGCGGTTTTGCAAATGCACAAAATCGTAGCAAGTAATAAAGTGATGAAATAGTGAGATGGGTATTTGAAAACTTAACTAACAATTCAAATTAATGACTAAGACAATAAAATAATAAGTTTAACAAGTTGATTAAAATACTAAGGCATTTGATTTCATCATAGCCAATCCGAATTAAATTCTAAATATTCATGCTATTGAAAATTACAATCCAATTTGAAAGCGAAAATCCCTAATCTATCCAAAGTTCTCTCTCAAGCACCAATGACCCACTATATCTCTATGTGAATTTAAAAGCATGCAAGTACATTAATTTTTATGGAGTTTCATGCAAAGCTACATAAACCATGCTAATACCTCTATCAACATGTAGAATATGGTATTTTATTATAAGAAAATAATATTGTTTATCTTCTCTCGGTTTCAATACAATTAAAAAGACAATTAAATGGTTATCAAGCATTCAATTGGATTAAGCACAATGATAAAATACTTAACTATAGATTATAAATTCAATAGTAATAATAAAAAGATTTAAAAGTTCATGACTAGACTATATCAAAGCCTTAGGAAATAAAATAAGCTCATCAGAGAACTATGAACAAACATTGTCTTCTTCAAGAACATGAATTGCTCAGATTAAACATGAATTCTCAGATTGTCTTTATAGAAAAGAATTCTTAGATTAAAAAATGAAGTAGAAAATTAAGAAGAAAAGAAGAATCTGGAATTTATTAAAGATTTAAAATTCTCCCTCTTCCAATCATCTTCTTCAATCGTCCTCTTCAAAAGCTCCCATTCCAAGACTTACTCACGTCCCAACTGGTCCTTGCTTTTTGGTTGAATGCACGAACACCTCATATAGAACTCCCCATCTGCACTTGCTAATTTAATTCTTTGTTTCTATTTCTGGCCTTGGCTTCTCTTCAAACACACAAGCGGTTTCAGCTCCTTCCAAATTCGGCACCTTCCTTTCCAACCAATTCAGTTTTTGCTTCCCAATTTGGTAACTTTCTAATTCAGTTCTGGATTCTTCAAATACACAACAACAACTGTTCTTGACCGTTGCTTAGCTTTCCAAATTAGTTTTTTTTTTGTTTCCTTCTTTGGAACGTACAAACAGAAGTTTCCAATTCTGTTTTTCCTCATGATTAGAAACAACAACGGCTCTTTCTTCTCAGTTCTTTCTAAAAAAAATGAGTCAACTCACCTTGATGAGTTGGGCTGGACTAGGCTTGATTGGGTCTGGGTTGGCTTGAATGGTCGGAGTCGGGTCGGATTTCATTTTTGGTTCTGGTTTTATTTCTTTTGAGCTCGATCCGACTGGTCTAATCCGACCCGTCTAATTTGACTTAATCAAAGGTTGCCTCCAAAACTGGCTCTGCATTAATAAATTAAGCATAAATGAGACATTTAAAATATAAAGCAATTATAAAATAACATTGGCAAATTCTAGGTAAAATGAAAAATTTAGGGTAAATTCCACAAACTTCCCTTGAGGTTTGGTATAATACCCAAATACCTCCCCTATCCTTCTCAAAAATACAAATACATCCCCTTTAATATCCCAATTTGGATATGGACCTGACCTACACTAACGACACTAACGGAAATCAAAAGCTTTTATATGTTTTAGACTATTTTACCCTTGTATTTAAACCTTCCACACCACCCTCATCCCACCACCACCCCACCCTCACCCTCACCGCCACCACCACCACCACCACCACCACACTCTCACACCAAGTGGTGGGGTGGTGGTGGTGTGGAAGGTTTAAATACAAGGGCAAAATAGTCTAAAACATATAAAATTTTCTGATTTTCGTTAAGTTCCGTTAGTGTAGGGGAGGTCCATATCCATATTAAGATAATAGAGGGGATGTATTTGTACTTTTGAGAAGAATATGGGAGGTATCTGGGTATTATACCAAACCTCAAGGGAGGTTTGTGGAATTTACCCAAAAATGTAATATAAAAAATGCCAGATAAGTCATGTAATTGAGGGCTTAATATGTGGTAATTCATGACTTATCACACTCCCAACTATACCATTTTTTCTGGCACTCTCGATTGCATTTAGCATATGCAACCAGTCTTTAAACCCCTAGGTGTCCCTAGTGGATGAGTTATAGTCTCGTGAGGGTTTATCAGGATGATACCCACAAACATTAGGTTACTTGAAATAATGGTTATTCAAAGAAAATAACGTATCACCAAGAACAATGGTTAACATTCAATGGTAAGCTTAAAAAGACAAACTCCATGATCGTAATCTTCAGAAATCAAGAATGAGTCTAATCACTTATAATCAGATAGTTTAACCTCACAAGTACCTTTGGTGTAAAATGAACTACCACACAATTATGGGGCTTCAAAATAATTCCACTATAAATGATTTAATACCCCTAAATTTGGTAGAATCCTTATTAGATGAAACAGCCAAGGCATAACATTCATTGGAATCTTTATTTTATATTTTTTTCATAAAATATGTGGACTGTACAATGTCTAGCTCCCTTAAGCTTTCTAATTGACCCATGTATCGAGTGTTGGACCAATGACTCCTGAACCAGATGGTTCAAAGGGCATTAGGTGTGAAGAACACCCCTACGGATTTACTTACTCGAGTTAAAAAGGCTACGAAGCTAAACTAACCACAATATCAACCATTCAAGAATCCTTACCTTTTGACGCGAACACTCATTGCTTATTAAGGCAAGAGGTCCGGTTACTCAATAAAAAGAGTTCAAAATAACTGATAATTAAGCACTTATTCTTTTTTTTTTTCAAATATAAATCATAATCACCATGCCAAGGTTATTCATCCACAAGTCAACCAACATAACTTAAGTCATCAAAAGCATCCATGAATGGTTTCACATTTCATACCTCACAAACTATGTGTTAGTGCGTTTGTGCTAAGTTCGAAGTGAGACAAGTGAATTCACACTATCCAAAAGTAAGTAATAGGGGTAATACTTAGATTTCTTAGTTAAATGATCATGTGTTTAAACTTAACAAAGAATATGAATCAAAGTTCAAAGTCAACAAAATTTTCAAAAATAACACATCTAATCATTTAAATTCAAAGTACGTTCAAGCAATTCAAGATTTCTTACTTTTTTGCCTGAATGAACCAAAGGTCTAACAATATTTAGCATTCCTTCATCATATTCCAGAAGATTGGCTCAATTGCAGTTTCGGTGTGCTTTACGGTCAGCTGAGAGGTACACCGAAAAATTCTACAGACTTTTCGGTTAGCCGATAAGTCCATCAAAATCAGGATTTCATTTTTCACCTTTCTATAAAGTATACCAAAATTTTTTTGGTATACCGAAGGGTCCACCGAATCTCAGAATAAAAAATTGAGTTTCTGTAAAGTGTACCGAACCCTTTTTCGGCATACTGAAGGGTCCACCGAATCTCAGGGTCTTAATTTTTAGGTTCTGGAATGTGTACCGAGTCCCAATTCGGTCAACCGAAGGGTTCACCGTAGATGTTCGACAGACTTCTTGGTTAGCCGAGAAGTCCACCGAAATCCTGGACCTTCACGTTTGGATTTTGTAAAGACTACTAAGGCTTTTGGCAGTCAAAATTGGTCTGAACACCAAATTTTCTAGGTTTCTTAGGTCACCAAAACTTGTGACTTAGCCACATCACCCCAACTGGAATTTAACATTGTCCTCAATGTTGAAGACAAGAAATAAAACAAAGATAGGGAGAAAAAATACTCCCCGGGTTTGCAAAGGAGAGTCTACTTTAGGATGCAACTTTGACTAACTTGAATGACCACCAACTTTCCAAGCCTGAAATTTTTTTATGAAATTAGCTTAAATGAAACGAAACAAATCAAAAATCAAAAATTGAAAATTAAAAACACTTGGGTTGCCTCCCAAAAAGCGCTTGGTTATAGTCATTAGCTTGACTTGGCGCAATCTTGTCATGTTGAAGGGTTGAGCAAATAGAATGACTTGTGTTCCATGAAGTCTCCATCAACAAAAAGGCTTTAATCTCGGACCATTTACTTTGAAAGTGCCCTTGGTGTCATGATGAATCTCTACAACTCTATGAGGATAGATATTGACAACAGTGAAAGGACCAGACCAACGGGAACGAAGCTTTCCTGGAAATAGTCTCAATCTAGAGTTGTAAAGTAACACTTTCTGACCAACCATGAATTCCTTTCTTTGAATGTACTTATCATGCACTTCTTTGTTATTTCTTTGTAAATTCGGGCATTCTCATAAGCATCAAGCCGGAATTCATCCATCTCATTTACTTGGAGAAGCCTCTTCTCCTCTGCGGCCTCAATATCAAAGTTCAAAGTTTTCATTGCCCAATATGCCTTGTGTTCTAGTTCCACCGGAAGATAACAAGCTTTTCCATAGACAAGTCGGTACGGAGACATTCCAATTGGTGTTTTGAAAGCTTTCCGGTATGCCCAAAGTACATCATCAAGCTTCTTAGACCAATCCTTTCGGGAGGAATTCACCGTTTTCTCCAAGATGCATTTCAATTCCCGGTTTGAAACCTCAACTTGACCGCTTGTTTGGGGATGATAGGGGTGGCAACTCTATATGTGACTTCATATTTGCTCAATAGGCTTCAAGTTTCCTTTCTCCGAAGTACTTCCCACCATCACTAATTATTGCTCCTGGAGTTCCAAATCTAGTGAAAATCTGTTTTCTCAAAAATTTCATCACCACTTTAGCATCATTAGTTAGGAGGGCCACGGCCTCAACCCATTTGGAGACATATTCAACAGCTACTAAGATGTATTTATTTGAAAAAGTTGGGAAAGGTCTCATAAAATCAATGCCTCAAACATCAAATAATTCAATTACAAGAATATTGTTCAAGGGCATGTCATTTTTTCGGGAAATATTCCCACCTCTTTGACATTGATCACAAGCAGAAACAAAAGCAAAATCATCTTTAAAGAGAGAAGGCCAATAACAACCTGATTGTAGCACCTTAGCTACAGTTTTGTTTGGTCCAAAATGACCGCCAACTTCAAGTGAATGACAATGCTTTAAAATGCTCACCATCTCTTCCTCAGCTATACATCACCTAATGATTTGATCTTAGCAATGCTTGTAAATGAAAGGATCTTCCCAAAAGTAATGCTTTACATTCGAAAAGAAATTTATTTTTTTGTTGCTATGAGAACTCCGGATTGACCACATTGCTTGCTAAGTAGTTCATAAAATCTGCATACCAAGGGACTTCAGTTAATGTAAAAGCAAGGATTACTTCATCAGGAAATACCTCATTGATTGGGATAGATGTGGTAGCCTCATCTTCATCAAGCTTAAGGCGAGAGAGGTGGTTAGCTACTTGATTCTCGGTTCCCTTCTTATCTGTGATTTCCAAGTCAAACTCTTGCAAAAGCAAAATCCACCGAAGCAACTTTGGTTTTGCTTCTTTCTTGGCTAGCAAATATTTAAGAGCAGAATGGTCAGAATAAACAATAACCTTGGAGCCAATCAAATAGGATCTAAACTTATAAAAGCAAAAACTACGGCAAATAATTCTTTTTCAGTTGTAGCATAATTGAGTTGAGCATCATTCAAGGTTCTACTAGCATAATAAATGACATGCAAGAACTTGTTTTTTCGTTGTCCTAAAACAACTCCTAAAGGAAAATCACTAGCATTACACATCAACTCAAATGGTAGCTCCCAATCAGGTACACAAATTATAAGGGCCAAAATCAGCTTTTCCTTCAAAAGTTTGAATGCCTGCAAACAGTAGTCAGAAAAATTAAAACGCGTATTCTTTACCAGACTACAAAGAGGTTTAGTGATTTTAGAAAAATCTTTAATAAAACGACGATAAAACCCCGCATGTCCAAGAAAACTTCTCACGCCCTTCACTGTTGTTGGTGGGGGTAATTTTTCAATAATCTTCACTTTGGCCTTATCCACTTCAATCCCTTTGGAAGAGATCCTATGACCAAGCACTATTCCTTCCTGCACCATAAAGTGACATTTTTCCCAGTTTAGTATAAGGTTAGTTTCTTTACATCTTTTCAAAACCATAGATAAATTATTCAAACAGGCATAAAAAAAAGAACCAACAACAGAAAAATCATCCATAAAAATTTCCATGAATTTTTCCATCATGTTTGAAAAAACTGCCATCATGCATCGTTGAAAAGTGGCCGGTGCATTGTATAGGCCAAATGGCATTCTCCTATACGCAAAAGTTCCATAAGGACATGTAAATGTGGTTTTCTCTTGGTCTTCCGATGCTATAGGGATTTGATTATATCCCGAATACCCATCTAAAAAGCAATAATAATCATGACCTGCAAGACGTTCCAGCATTTGGTCAATAAAAGGTAATGAAAAAATTGCCATCATGCATCATTGAAAAGTGACCGATGCATTGCATAGACTAAATGGCATTCTCATATACGCAGGGTTAAACCCTTGGGCTAGATATAAGGTAGGGCTAACCCCCTACCGGATCCCGACGCAAGGCTAAATCCCTAGGCCGGATATAAGGTAGACCCCTTTCAAAGGTCATGAGGCGGGGCAAATCCCCGCCGGATCCTAAGGTAGGATAAAACCTTTTCCTGGATATAAGGCCCCTTTCAGGAAGGTCCAACCCTCACCTCTTAAAAGCTAAGGGTGTTGTTCCCTCTCGCCAAGGGGGAGTGGTAAGCAAATGCCCAAGCATTGGAGAGATCGCTATCTCATCCCGGGGCACAGATTAAAAGTTAAAATGTACGTGATTCAAGTGCGGGTCTCCCGCTCCATGGTTCTTAATCATTGTACGACCTTTGGTCCAAGCAATCATTGCACGACCTTTGGTCCAAACAAGAAAAGGAGGGGAAACCAAGAAACCCCTTTTCACAGAAAATGGGCCAGCTGGTCAATCCCATTGACGACAGAAGCCCATACGGGCGGGCGGCGCCTAGATTTGGCTAATCGGTGGCCCGCCCACAATTCTCAATCATCACAGTTTTAAACCAATCAGAAGGGTGGGTGGGGAATCAAGAAACCCTTTCAGGAAAGGGGGACCAGAGAAACCGTCCCATTGGCCCAAGTGGACGGCGGAAGTCCACATAGGCGACTGATGCGATTGGTTAAAGCTGCAGGCCACACTCTCAATCTACCCCGCAGTGACAGGTGTCCTCGTAGCATCCGGCATGCTCGACACTTTTCACTCGGTGAGAGGGCTCGACCAGGGGTGGAAGGCTATGAAAGCCTTCACTCCCCAGGAGTAAAGACAACTTTTGGGAGGGGAGAAAAGTTACAGAAAGACATGCCTGATTCTCTCTCTGGGGTAACCATTAGAGCTCTGCAGCTTCTCTGACACTTTCCTGAGTTTCTTCTTCCCATCCCGGCCCTCATCCTTTTTGTTGACACTCAACCTTTTCAAGGAAACCTCACCCCGGAACGGCCACCCCGTGGTTTAGGCCGGCGTGAGACAGGTAACTAGACCAATTCAACCAAGGATTTGGTAAGCCTCTCGGGTGCTGACACCTGTGCATTTTACTTAAGGTGAGTAAACTGGCTTAAGCTACCTTTTTGGGGATCAATATTTTGGCGACTTCACTGGGGACTTGTTTTGTTTCCCTTTCTTGTGTTTTTTAACCTTGTGTTGAGTGTTTTCAGTCCCATAGCCGGGATCACATCTCAGAGAGATGCAACATTTTCCCTCAGAGACTAGCCAAGGTCAGTCGTCTGCCAGCGACTCGGATGGTCGCTAGCCGGGTGGAGAGCTGCCCCTCGAAGCTCCAACTCCACCCCGCGAGTCTTTCCTCTTGACTCCGCTACCTCCAAGCGCTCCTCACCCAGGACTTCAGGATCCTGATTCCATTTCCTCAATTGCTGATACGCTTTGGCTAATTCAGCAACAACTCATGGTCATGGCAGCGCAGCAGAGCGCAAGCTAGCAACCCACCACTCCTTAGGCACCCTGGCAACCTTTTACATCTCGGGACGACACGACCAGGCCCGTGATGGAGGCTGCGCATGCTGACATACTCCCACAACCACCTATATCACCTCACGCGCCTGCGCCTTTAGCGGCCGCGTACACCCCTCCACCATTCCCGACCCACGCATATGCTCCATTACCACCCCCAGTTCATATCACCCCGCCTCCTCCTGTCAGCAATCCCCTTTCCCATACCCTACCTTCTTTTGCCACCATGGCTGATGTTGAAGCCATGTTACGCCAATCCCGGTTCCGAGACCCGGATTGGGCGGACAATGACTTCCACCACCCATACCCCTCTTCATTGCTTCAGAAACCTTACCCAAAGGATTACGTCAGCCCCAAGTTTCAGAGGTTCACTGGCCAGACCGACAATGTGAGGGAGCACATTAGTCACTTTATTGAAGCTCTCGGACCCCATGCCGCTAACCATGACCTCCGGCTGAGGGAGTTCTCCAAGTCCTTGTCTGAGAAGGCCTACACCTGGTACAACAACCTTGTGCTAGGCTCAGTTTACACTTGGAGGATATGGCCTCCCTCTTCTACAAGAAATTCTTTGTCACGGAGGAGATTCACACGATCGTGGAGCTCAGCCAGGAACGCCAGGGGCTCACGGAGGACCTGGTGACTTATGTGAAGCGGTTCAGGGGACTTGTGATGATTTGCAGCGACAACTAGGAGGAGTCCCAGTATGTTGAGATGTGTGTGATGGGGATGCTCTTGGAATATAGGATACACTTGGAGAATCACAAGCTTCCAAGCTTTACCCGTCTAATCGAGGTAGCCCAGAGGATGGGTCTTTCAGTAGTTGCAGCCAGTGCGGCTAAGAAGCCGTTGGAGAAGAAGCGAGGGGCCGAGAGGGCCCATGCTGACAGCTGAGCCCCAAAGAGGAGAAGAGGAAATGAGGCAAGACCTGACCGCCCTTTCCCTCCAACACCGAACTGCACCTGGGCCCTGCTGGACGTTTTGCTAGAAAGTTGGATCCGGGACAACCGCGTCGTTCTACCCTCTATAGACCGAGCCAACTGCCTAGGAGAAGAGGGATCCCCGGTACTGCAAGTTCCACCAGAGGGTGCGCCACACGACGTTTGAATGCTATGCCCAAAGAAGGTTGCACAAGCTCCGGGTCGCTGACGGTGAAGTAGATCTCCGGCCTGAGCAGCTACACGTGGATCCCCTGCCCGCCCACAACGGCAGGGGAGGCCCGGTTAATCTGTTGTTTTTTGAGATTGGGATTGTGGCTAGGAGAGAGCCTGTGCCGCCCAAACTGCTGAGGCTCTAGAACAGTCTCGAGGAGATCGGCTTCTCGAGGTAGGAAAGGATTGCCTTGCGGGTTTACGCCCAGAGACTGCTGATTTCTCCCTGGACGGTGTCATCACCTTTGGGCCAGAGGATATAATGGTGGCAGACAAAGACCACCGCCAGGCCTTGTGCACAAGGGTCAAGCTTGGAGATGGAAAGTTTGTCTACAAGCTGTGGACCGAGACCAAGGGGCCGGAACCAACCTTGCCACATACTGGCCAGGATGGGCTAGAAGTTGAGGAAGCCTCCTTTGCAACAGGCGATGAGGACTCGGACTACAGTGATGAAGACAGACCCTTCCTGCTGCCGCCTTTGACATACAGGACACACCTGAGCACCTAGAGGATGACGCGAGGTCCGTCCTCGAAACCCTTGATGAAGTGAATGTCGGGAGCGAGGGGGAGAGGTAGGCAACCTTTGTAAACACCAATCTGTCTCCTGAGGAGAAGTGTAATCTTGTTAGTCTTTTGAAAGAATACAAGGATGTGTTTGCTTGGTCGTATGATGAGATGTGTGGTTTAGATCCTCATTTAGTTACCCATAGACTTCACTTGTCCTCTGAGGTCAAACCAGTCAAGCAGCCCGCCCGGGTTTTCAAACCCGAGATCTAGCTGCAAATAAAGGACGAGGTGGAGAAACTCTTGAAGGGCGGCTTTATCAAGCCCATCCAGCACCCGGTTTGGCTGGCGAA
Organism: Pachysandra terminalis; assembly: GCA_031762675.1. Taxonomy (NCBI): domain Eukaryota; kingdom Viridiplantae; phylum Streptophyta; class Magnoliopsida; order Buxales; family Buxaceae; genus Pachysandra; species Pachysandra terminalis. Next base: position 1,637,181 of record JAUPMG010000011.1, read on the forward strand.
TGTTGTCCCGATTAAGAAAAAGAATTGCCAGATCTGGTGTTACGTGGATTTCCGGGATCCCAACAAGGAAAGTCCCAAGGACGAGTTCCTCATACCAAACATAGACCTTCTGATAGACGCCACGGCTGGGCACGCGTTGTTTTCCTACGTGGATGGTTTCAGCGAATATAACCAGATTCGGATGAGCGACCATGACGCCTGCCACACCGTGTTCCACACCCCGCTGGATAACTTCCACTACACAGTGATGCCCTTTGGGTTGAAGAATGCCGGGGCTACCTACCAGCGAGCTATGACCACTATCTTCCATGGTATGATTCATGCAGAGGTGGAGGATTATGTAGACAATATTGTTGTGAAGTCCAAAGAATGGCATAAACACCTAGAGGTCCTGGCAAACGTTTTTCAGAGGTGCCTGCTCTACAACCTGAAGACGAACCAGGCTAAGTGCGCCTTTGGGGTCACTGCTGGGAAGTTTCTAGGGTTTGTTGTACACCGGCACGGCATTGACCTAGATTCTACCAAGACCAAGGCAATACTGGAGTTATGTCCGCCCCAGACACCGAAGCAGTTGAAGTCTTTCCTTGGGAAGATTTCCTATATCCGGAGGTTCATACTCGGCCTGTCCACCTACATCGCCCTACTCATGCCTTTGTTGTGCAAATGGACTCCTTTCTTATGGACTCAGGAGTGCCAGCAGACATTTGAGAAGATCAAAGATGTCATCAAACACCTGCACACGATGGTCTCGCCCTCACCCGGGAAGCCTCTACGGATTTACCTCGCCACCTCGGATGCCGCCCTTGGGGGACATACTCGCTCAAGAAGATGCCGAGGGGACAGAGAGACCGGTGTATTATATTAGTAGGCTCCTCCGAGGAGCCGAGTTGAAGTATTCACAGGTGGGCAGGTTATGCCTAGCCCTGGCCCACGTGACTCAGAAATTGCTGCATTACCTGTTGGCCTGTCCAACCCACTTGAGCACCAAGGCGAACCCTATCAAATACTTGCTCTCTCAACCCGTGCTTATAGGGAGTTATACAAAGTGGCTCTTGCAGTTGTCCGAGTTTGATATCATCTGTGAGCACCCCCGTACCATTAATGGGCAAACCATGGCCGACCTGCTCGCAACTTTCTCCAAGGCCGAGGAGGAAGAGTTACCGAAGTTCGAGATCAACGCGGTCGAGGAGCAAGAGTGGTAGATGAAGTTTGACGGGTCAGTCAACTCTGGCGGTGGCGGAGCCCGTATTGAGTTCATTGCTGACAACGAATATCACATATACTTCTCTTTCATTGCTGACAACGAACATCACCTATACTTCTCTTTCAAACTCGATTTCCTCTGCACCGACAACCGGGCCGAGTATGAAGCCCTACTGATTGGCCTAATCCTTGCATGATAGTTACGCATGGACAAGCTCAAGATTCTCAGGGATTCGAAGGTCATCATATCGCAAGTCAATGAAGACTTTGCTATCAAGGAGCCGGAGTTGGTGCCGTACCTGACCGCCATCCAGGCCCTAATGAAGAAATTCACAGAATGCTCGTTGCTCTATGTCCCGAGATCCAAGAATCACCAGGCTGATCTTTTGGCCAATCTCGGGAGCAGGATTGTCCTGGATGACATCTCATAGCGGATTGACTTTATCAGGAAGGTCCTCCCAGCGACCCTCCACCCCATGGTCGAGAAGGAGGACATCCTCCCCACGGATTGGAGGCACCCGATCCTCTATAGGCTTCAGCACTCGGTCTCACTGAGAGGGATCCCGGTGCACAAGGTGGCCAATTTCGTAGAGATTGAGGGAGCCCTGTATTGCCGGGCCACAAGCGGTGTCTTGTTGAGGAGCATTGGTCATGAGGAGTCCCGGCAAACCCTTGCTAACCTACACGAGCAAACTTGTGGAAGCCCGGACTCCATTCCACTCAGCAGAAGATTGCAAAGGCTCGGCATTTACTCGCCGACCATGGTATACAATGTGGCAAGAGTTCAAAGGGACTGTACAGGTTGCCAAGGGCCGGTTGATGTGATGGAGGCTTGCCCAGTTGATACCCAGGAGCGGGATTGAAGACAGCCCTTTCTTCTGTCTCTGCGAGATGGGGCCTTGCCAGCAAACGCAGTGGAGACCCACAGGATCCGCAGAAGGGCGGCGCGATTCCAAGTACAAGGAGACAACCTGTTCTGGGCCAGCTTCAGTGTCCGTCTTCTAAAGTGCGTCGGGCCCTGGGAAGCCGAGATTGTGCTGAGGGAGGTCCACTCAGGTTCTTGTGGGGCTCAACAGGGGCAGGAGAAGCTTTATGACCAATTAATAACCCTTGGTTATTACTGGCTGACCATGAGGAATGATGCCTTTGATTATGTGAGGAAGTGCTCCCCCGTGCCAAATCCAAGTTAACATCCCAAGGCGCCCTCCTCAAGGAATGCCATCAATTCTGACGCTCTGGCCCTTTCACACTTAGGGGCTTGACTTGATTGGACCCATCAACCCCCGAAGCAGGAAAGGACACGCGTGGATCTTGGTGGGCACCGAGTATTTCACCAAGTGGGTTGAGGCCGTCGCATTGCGGAGAGCGACCGAGGAGGCAGTCACACAGTTCATCAGGGAGTGCATTATCTCCAGGTCTGAGCCGCCCCAGAGAATCATCACAGATAACGGCTTGTCCTTCCTAAACAGACACGTCCCGTTGTTGCTAGTCGAGTATCGAATTACACATCTCAAGTCTACCGGATATTACCCTCTGGGGAGCGGACAGGCCGAGGCCACAAACAAAACCCTTATCAAGTTACCAAGTAAAATGACCTATGATCATCAGTCTCGGTGGAACGAGCATTTACCCAACGCCCTTTGGGCCTACCGGGTCTCGAAGCATCGTGAGACCCAGGCTACCCCCTCTTCACTGGTTTATGGGACGGACGCCGTGCTTCCTGTTGAGCTGCAAGTCACCTTGGCCCAGGTGTTGCAGGCAGTCGGGATTGATTGAGACACTCATGACGTAACTGCAATCCGGATGCATGAGCTGGACAGCCTTGATGAAAGGCGTGAGAAGGCCCTTGCCCGTAATCAACAATATCACCAAGTTATTGCAAAGACCTATCAGAAGAAGATGTCACCCCAGAACTTCTACGTGGGCGGTTTGGTTCTCAGAACCTCGTGGTTCGAGCGGAGCAACACTATTAGTCCTAAGTTTGCGCCTCAGTGGAACGGACCCTTTTAGATTACTCAGGCTTATGCCTCCGGTTATTACAAGATTTTATCTTTTGAGGATGATGCCCAGGAAGAGCTGGTGAACGGCAGGTGGTTAAAACATTATTATTATTGATTAGCTTGTAAACAAAGGAGAAGAAAAGAAAAGAACAAAAGTTGGAGTGTTTTATTCATCTATCTTCAATACATACAACTCCCTTGGGAGCAAGCTAATTAATACAAAATTATCGACTATCAACGGGATGGAGTTCAGCTGATGAAAGGCTTCATCCTTTCGCTCCTCCGCTTGCTGTCCCCGACTCTCCATTCCTCCGGAGTTTTTCCTCTCTCTCTCTCTCTCAACGAGAGCCAGCTGCAGAGCCTTGATCTCTTGTTGTTTCTCCTCCTGGGCTTGGATCAGCTGAGAGATGGTGATGGAATCCTTGGCAATGCTACTTTGGAGCCCATACCTCCGCATCTGCCGGGCTGTGACTTCTTCCAGGTCGGACATGTGATATCTCAACCAGTCCACTTTAAAGCTCAAGTCTCCTAGCCCGGAGACGCTCGCCCTCCATGCCTCGAGCACGTCCCCCGTCAAAGACTCAAAGCTGGTCCTTGAGATGGATTCCATCAATGAGCACAATTCGACAAACCCCCCCACTGTGAACCTAGGTCAAGGGAACTTTCTCCTTGTCTGAGACATCTCCAGTCTGCCTCCTGAGCCGCCCCCCAAAGGGTGTCCCGAACTTCCACGACCGGGACAGGAGGAAAGTCAACAGAGATGGTGGTCGCGACCAGATCTCCCCCTCCCATTGCTCTTCAAGTAGACCTCCGGATGAAATCGCGGCGCCATGCTTGTTCCTGAGCCCCGGACTCAGCAACGATTCTGACCTCGGCTTCCACCTCGACGAAGACCCGCGCGGTCTCAGTAGCAGCATCCAAAGAATCCTCCACAGTTGTCATTCTTTTCACCATTCATTTTTTATCCAAAGCTCCCAAGTCTCATTATTTTATTAATTATTATATATAATAAATATTATTACTGATTGTTTTTTTTTTTTTGCTTGTACAGGTACACAAATGAATTTCGTAACCGCATAAATTGAAGCAAATCAAGAAATAAAATTTAAAATTTTAGTTTAAACTTTCCTACATTGTATTTTTATTTAATTTGAATCTAATATATTTTAAATATTTGTATATATTTTGGAGGTTGTAACATACATGTTGTGTTTATCAGTTGTAAACGTTTGTATTATTTCACATTATTAAACGGATCCGCTTGCCGCCGCTTGCCGTTTCGGACGATGAGAAAAGCTCACATGAGATGATGAGCCTTATCTCTTCGAAAGCAATATTTAAATGGATTTCATCTTCAGAAGATAGATTCAATTTGGAAGGCACAAGTGTTAGCCGTACACGCGCGTGACCAACACTCGCGTAAAGGCATCTAGATATCATTAATGTGAGACTCACACGAGGACTTCCTGTGGATCGGTGTAAGTCAGTATGGACATGGTTAGGCCACGGAAGCGAGTACGACTCGTATTCTGCTTTTGAAACGCGTAACAAACTGTCCTTGTGAAATCATCAAGTCTGTGAGAACCCCAAAACCCTAAAATATCTTCGTCTTCTTCTTTTCCCAACTCAAAGATGGTTTCGCCTTAGAGTATGAGAACTGTTAAAAGGATTTTGTTAAGATTTTTAAATTGTTTGGATCTTGTGGTATTTATAAGTAGGGGTTGAAACTGAACCAGATGTGTTGTGGTATTTCTATTTTTATTCTTTCTTTTCTTTATTTTATTTTATTTTTTTTTATAGATCGGACATGGTTGGATTCTATTGTTGTTCTTGGTTGGGAACTTTGGATAAGATTTACCTATTTTTGTTTTTTTTAACTATTTTTGTTATTTAAAGCATTTCTGTATTCGGTTTCTGCAATTTTAGATCCCATATATAATTGTTTTGGATCCCTGCAGATAAAGTTGGTTTGTATAGCCTTTTATTTTCTTTGAATCACTCCTTGACTTGATAAAATCCAAACTCCCATATATTTTCTCTATTAGATATTGGGTGTTTTTAGTACTGATTCTGGGCATTTGTTGAGATTCATTGGTTAGAAGACCATGTGGATGTTCTCTTGCTGATTCTAAAGCCTGAAATTGAGGGAATAGTTCAGTTGTGTGGTTATATAACAGATTGGGTATTTTCTTCTCTTACTTAAATTTCTTCATTTATTTGTATGTATTGACTGCTAATGGCTAACGCAATTTAGTTTTCTAATAATAAATTTTGTTTATGACAGTTATTTTTCGAGCTTTGTAATAGTGTTGCTTGACGAAGAGAGAGAGCACGCTTGTCGGCACTCATGCGAAGGGACATGACTGTGTACGAGCATGCTCTCTCTCATTGTCATGCAGTTTTCTCTTGCACAAAGCAATTCCGCTTCTCAAATCTTCGCGCCTACATGAAATGTGAAGGAGACTTGGCTATGATGGTATATTATGAACTTTCTTTTTTGTTCTAGTTAAGCTATTTTCTGCTTTGAACTTCCTGTTTTAATTATTTTACTGTTTTTTTCAAATTGGAACAGATGTTTTAGGGTTTCTTGACAATAACCTGCTTTGAAACACTTGGGAATTTGAATGTTAAATTAATCTGTAAAAGTAGATAATGAAATATTTTATTGAATCATCAAAAGTGGATAACCATTGATATTATATTGAATCTTAATCTGAATGTGCCTAGGCGAGCGCCTAGCCACTTGGGCAACCGCCTGGTCGCCTAATCCATCTGGGTGGTTACCCATTGTGCAATGTGAATTTTTATATCTTAATTAATTTAAGTTTCAATTAGTATTTGATTTAGTTTAATAAATATTATCAATGAAACTTACAGATGTTAATATGATATATCTTTTATGCAGGTTAACTTGAAGCTTTATTGATTTTAACTTTTAAGCATCCGAGTGTCTAAAGATAGTTTAACTTTTATGATTATTTAACCTGATTTTTTTATTGGATTTTATTTCATTCAAACCTTGGTAAATTTATTATGTGAATGTTCATCGCGTTAGGTTATATTGGTAGAAATCGTGTTATGTTAATTGTTGTTTCAAGTTATTGACATATTATGTTTTTGTAAATGCTATATATGTCATTTATTTACTACAAGCTCCTTTTAAATATATATACCGTCCAGGCAATCGCCTAATTTTATAAGCTAGTGCCTAGGCGATAGGCAGATCTATCGCCTAGCCTCCCTTAGACGATCTAATAACATTGGTTTAAATGCACTCTAATTTAAAATCATTGAGATCCATTTGTCATTGTGTTCCAGTGGCTCATTCCTAGTGTTAGGACTTCCTTCGTAGACCCATCAACAGAATGCCTTCTATCAGAAGATATCATATAATGGATCATGATCATAGTTCTAGTTGGCTTTGCAAAAGTCAAATAGATTGAGATCTTCATAGTTTTTTTGGTAAGCAACAAAGTTTGTGATGCAGGACACAGGTCAGAATTTCACCAATTTGAATCAAGGGTTGGTAAAGGAATCCCACTAAAATTACATAAATAAGAGGAATCACACCTCAAAAACACATATGCAAAATTCTATTCAATTCTCATCATCTCCCTTTACACTAATAATAGACTCTTTATATAGACTTATTCATAAATCCTAATTACATAAAAAGAGTCATAAGCTAATACATATACTTGAAGAGACCTAAAAACACTAAAATATATTCAAAACATGAAATATAATCCTATTAAAATTCCAAAACAAGTTTTCTAGATAATCCTAATTTTAACTTCTTTCCTAATCAAGCTCTAACAAATAATAATAAAAGCCTAACCTAAAAAGGACCCAAATTAAAGCTCTAACCTTTTTTGAAATTAGGTCCTCAATCCCTGCCGAATCGCCTTCTATGATCATCTTCTCATATCCTTCTTTTATATGCCATGTTAAATGCTTCTATGTATGCACAGCTTCTGCTAGAACTGAATTTGCATTCCAAAGGTCTATTGCGATGCCACATAAAAATCTTCCATAGCTGTTTCTGCACAAGGCTCCTGCTCCTGCCTCACCCAGATTCCCTTTTTGACACACTGTCGAATTTGAATTCTTACTCAACGTTGCTCCCTTTGCAATTAGGTTTCCTATCTGTAAGCCTTTTTAAACCCTTAAATACTCTAGAAAACATATCCATCAATGGTTTTATTTTTGGTTTCTCACCATAAAAAAATGATTCTATTTCTAGAATTCCAAATCTTCCATAAGATGTTTGCACAAGCAGTTAGCAATTCTCTCGATCACTGCTTAAACTGTAAATCAAAGCTCTGGTTTTGCTATATAATGCACTACAAACCAAATAGAGCATGAGGAAGTTCGAGGTTTTAGAAACAATCCAAGAACTGAATTAGAGCAAGCATAGCAATAAAATAGTTTGAACTTACTAAGAACCCGGAAAATTATAGCTAGAAGGAGAAAGTGTGAGACTGTACTAATTGAGATCAACACTAGCACTTTAGGTTTGAGAAGGCATCTCACCATCCGAATAGACTGGTTATCTCTCTCTCTCTCTCTCTCTCTCTCTCTCTCTCTCTCTCTCTCTCTATATAT
>JAUPMG010000011.1:1653970-1689391 GCA_031762675.1 Pachysandra terminalis
GTCGATATCGTAGTGAGCTTGTAGCCACACGAATCCTTATCGACATTAGGTTAATTGTTCTAAATTTCATGAGATGGTCATAATAATGAAATAGGGGGATCATCAACACTTTACATTGATTTCCATTGATTTTACATCACATTAGTTTAATTAGTTTTAATTTGATTTTTTATTAATTTTTAGGATTTAATCAAACCCTTTTTACATAATCAATAGGAATTAATTTAATAATTTCGTAAAAATTACCACCGATCCTTAAAGTTCGACACCCTCAAAATAGCCCTATCTGCAAAAATTCGTCCTATTGCGAGTGATTAATTATTATTAACACATCACATTACATGTAATATATCAAGGAAAATGCATATACTGCCAATGTAGTTATGACCATCCAATTAAATCACGAGGAATGAGAGAAACTGGCAACTCCAACTTCCAATTCCAGTGACATGGGATCTACGGTTTACCTTTCTTTCTCTAGGGATATTCATATTTTTGTGAATAACTGAAGATTCCAGTCTACCAGGACAAACGTTTCCCAGTCTAACCCTCCATGGTCCGAATCTACTTCTATAGCAGTCTCCCAGTTCATATCGGACAGAAAATATTATCATGGCACCATCAACATGCTCTAATAATACATCAGCTGCCCCGAAGATTTAGTTCCTAAGAGCAGCAAACCAACTGGAAGGTCTTGTTGTTGCAAGAGAGAAAGACATCAATAACTCTTCCCAGAGTGCAACAAAGGAACTATATGCTGGAGACTAACAGCTGCAAAACTTACCCAGCAAGAACAAGTGTCCATTCACCCACTTCTACATCTTCCAATATCAAATACCTTAAAAAGGAACAATTATACTCAAGCTAGTCACAGGAAAACAGATAAAAGAATTTGAAAATGTAGATAAGCACTAAATGAATCAAGAGCTAAGCATTAGTACTAAAAAAATGTTCTTTTTTCAATTGATTTTCCAGTCACTCAGCTTCAAAAGTATTTCTAAACAGAACAACGTTTGTACCCAATAAGGGGATTTCAATAAAATTGTTGGCGTTTTCATGCATTCTTACAACAGGTAGAAAGTACAAACATTACACGACATGCCAGAAGGAAATTCTGGGAATGCTTTATTGACAATTTAATGAATGTGATCTGGCATATAAACCGATAAATCATTATAACACAATAACAGGATGAGATAAGAGCTGCTCCACTTGATTGCCCACATATCATGGAATAGAAGCAGTATAGAATGCATCCCGCGCACCAGCAACCAAGAATAAACCGAAGATACAAATCATGCAAATACAATTTCCGGGCAAGCCATTGATGATCTCTTACGTTTGGAGCCCCAGCATACCTCCACCTTATCAGCCTTTCTCTTAATCCCAAGGTATCCTTGACAATTTGGAGCCCCACAACAACACTTCACCTCGCGTCCAAATTGCACAAATCTATAGAAGAAAAGCCCATATCAGAGTTATATCCGGACAGCAATTTATGATGCCTTAGTTAATAGTCAAAAGTTGGAAAAGAATTTTAAGCACTGTAGACCCAAGTAACAAAAGCTCCGTTATTCTTAATCAATAAATTATGATATTAAAAATTTAAAACGCAAACTCGTATAATTACATAAACCTAAAAGTATCTCTGTTATATCTATCCATCTTCCATGGAGAGGAAAAAAAAAAGTTTTGCAAGGCTATTAGGAATATGATCGGTACTCTTGGGGGTTAAAGACCAGAAGCAAATTACAAGAAATATCAAATATGAACACTTGGATGCTGCACCAAAATTGTACCAGTATTAAAGAGTACATAACAGGAGCTTTGTCATATTTTAATAATCAATCAGCTGCTCAAGTCTGGTCCAACCACGCGTCCAATAAAGTTGTAGGAGTTCAAATGGAAGCGAAACAAGGAAAAAAAAAAGGTCCCGACAGAAAGATTGTTTCTATAGAACATCCAATAAAACACAATTCTTGTATCGATTGACAAAAACAAAGTGGGAACAGTAAAACCTAAACTACAAAGACACATTAGAATCCTAGGGTTTCAAATACTTGGGCCAATATAGGATGTACGAATTGCACATTTAGAAAAGATGCACAGAGATACTGTAGTGACCTGTACACTTCAGTAAAAGTGGCACACACTCACATGGTACATGTGGCAAATATATGTGGTTGTTTTGTGTTTGATGTATAATCTGTGTGCATGGTTGTAAGCGTTATTGAATTCTAAGATGATCTGTGGTTTTTGATTTCAATTTGCATGGCTAGATTGTGTTTTATTTGCATGTTTGTGTGATGATACGTGTGCTTGTATAGGAGAGCATGCACCATATCATGTTTTGGTACATTAAGGGGGCATTTGGTGGGCATTCTGGATTCTAGATTCTGATTATAATCTCGGATTATGAAAATCCAGATTCTTATTATTGATTTTCAAAATCCAAAATCATGTTTGGAGATGGATTCTGAAATTTGATTTTGCCAACTAGAATCCAAATCTCATTTGGTTGACACAGATTATAAGGATATATTTTATACTTTCTACATTAATGACTGTATACATAAAATAAAATCATAAAGAAACATAATTGTCTTATATAATATTAATTAATTTTTAAATAAAAAATAGCAAATCTCATAATCATAAAAATTTCCTAGCAAATAAAACATTAGGCTTTCTATTGTTTTAGCAGTGTTTTGAAACCCGGCTTGATCCACCAGGTTCAACCGGTACCCAGTGATACAACCGAGCCGGGTGGGCTTTTAACCCAATAAGTCTCAAAACCTAGCAAGACCCACTAGTTCAACCAGTGACCCGGCCAGGTTAAAACAACAATTGGAATCCGATGGGTAGCTTTTAGAATTTTCTTCTAAATTCTAAATTCTAAAACCCTAAAATAGGTTTAACACTTGCTATTTTCTCTGCAAACGTTGAACTCCAAACCTTTGTTGCCGGCCGACTGTCCTCCAACTACATTCCGATAAGTCTCTCTCTCTCTCATCGTTGAAATTTCAAATTTGAAAGAAACCAATTCGTTTTTTTTTCCATATATTCGTTTCTGGTTATTGAGAAAAAAAAAGTTCAAGTTTTTTTAGATTATTTTATGGGTTCTTAATAAAGAAAAATAATTACAGAAATAAAATTTAAAATCAAACATTCGGTTTCAAATTTGAAATAAACCATTTCATTTTTTTTTCATGTTTTTTTCTTGTTATTGATAAAAAAAACTCAAGTTTTTTTAGATTATTTTATGGGTTCTTAATAAATAAAAAATAATTAAATCATATATTTGATTCTAATCATATATTCGGTTTTGATTTTTAATTAAAAAAATTCAAGTTTTTTTTTTAGATTGTACATGTGCGTGGGTTCACCCATCGGTTTAACTGGGTTGACCCAACCCGCTGTTTTTATCAGGTTAGCATCTGAGCCGGGTTTTGAAACATTGGTTTTTAGAGAATCCCAAAAATCTGATTCAAGTCAGATTTAGCAGGAATCGGCTAAGAATCTAAGAATCCAACTTTTTATGGATTCTGGATTTTGATAAGATTATATAATCAGATTCTATAATCTGAACTATAATCCGATTAGGGATGTTTGGTTAGGATTATAATATCTGATTATACCTAGAATCTGATTCTATAATCCCCACCAAACGCCCTAAGTGATTTTGGTTTAACCGGTGGTTTTGTGTGGTTTATAGGGTTAGACCATGGTTGGACTAGAGAACCAAGGCCTTCTCTATAAATGTGTGTGTTAGAGCTGTGGTCCAATTAGGTTTTCAATTATGGTCTGATTAGGACTGTTTGGATATACGAACAGTAAAGATTAGGGAGAAGAACATTAGGGTATTTTGCAGAGATTCTAAGTTTTCTTCTGTTCTTCATTGTTCAGCGATTCTTCGTTGTTCTTCAAGCATCGTTCGTGATTTTGGAGAGCATTTAGTCTCAGAATTTTTATATATTTTCATGGAGATTATCTGTGCTTATTTGAGGTAGGTATTTCCTACCAATAGTTTCCTTTACTTTCTTTAATAATAAGTTGCTAGATAAAGGTTTTGAAAATCAAGAAGATGGGGATTTATGTATGTGTAAGATCATGCTTTAGGTGGGAGGAAGGCGATAGATTTACGATTTCTGTAAATTTGAAGTGTTTATGTGATGTGTTTTATTTATTCTTTTTTTTTTTGATAAGTCATGAAATTACATAAAAGATGGAAGAAGTACACAAAAAGTACATCTCCCGTGGTTTAGCGAAAAACTAAAGCGCAAAGAGCAAACAAGACACAAACATAAAATACAAAGAGAAGAACAGAAAAAAGCCACCCACTCCTCCCTACAAAAAATTACTCATGTAGCATGTCTAGAGTCGGTATTCCCACAAACATACCCTCACTAATCGCCCCCCTCCTAGCCAATGACTCGGCCCACTGTAAAGCACCCTTGGCACCATCTGGAATGAAACATTCCAGCACTCCATGAGTGACCACGCCAAACGAACCAAATAAGTCCCTCTATATGCAAAGGGTGTACAGTGGGCTGACCTCAAATCCTAGTCAGCTCATAAAAAAAAAAATAGACCCAATGACTAAAGCGCCTAGCTTTCAATCCTTATATCCAAAAAACTATTATAATACACATCTTGGAATCTCGGTACAACAAAATCCAACAAAAGATCAGGGATAAAACGCTCCTCCATAGAAAATCAATTAATGAAGAAGCTAATTAAATAAGTAAAATTAATGATTTTTAGATTATAGATGTCATTATCCAATCTTTTAAGTTTGCAAACCATTGTATTTTATAATGAAATTTAGCTTAAAACCTTTGAAGAGGCAAAAGCAGAGTTTGGTAGTCATTGTCAACATGGAAAACAGATCTCCTATGTTAACCTTATGATAGTTTTTAGTATTGTGTTTTACTTTATTACTTTATTCTAATATTTTTATTCTCGCATAATTTGTATTTTAAACTTTACAGCACAATAATGGCATAATTATGGTGATAGTGCATCAACTCCAAAGCCCATTGTGATGAAGGTATTGAATTAGGCGTGTTCATCCTCTGGCAGTGAGCATAATTGGAGTGCATTTGCAAAGATCCACATGAAGCTTCATAATCCATTGAAGACAAAGAAGGTGGATGAGTCAGTATTTACCTACTATAATATGTGGTTACAAGTTAGGAATCTGATGGACAGAGATACCGACGATAACTACTGTATTCCAATTGATTTGAACCAGATTTTTTAGGATGACACATTTGATGAATGAGTATGAGAGAAAGAACGCTCGGTTCTTGATGGAGACAATTTGAGTTGGCTTATTGATGATAATGATGAAGATGCGGGTGATGAATCTGATGGACAGAGATACCGACGATAACTACTGTAATCCAATTGATTTGACATATTAAATGAATGAGTATGAGAGAAAGAACGCCTGGTTCTTGATGGAGACAATTTGGGTTGGCTTATGATGATGATGATGATGATGATGATGATGACGGTGGTGGTGGTGGTGGTGGTGGTGGTCAAGGCTAAGGAAGCGAGTCTGATGACGATCATCACTCGGATGATGAGTTCCATTCTGGTAATGTAGGCGATGACAATCTTGATAGTAGTGGACCTAGTGGTGAAGGTGGAGAAAGTGATAGTGGTGAACACTATGTTCTAGCCACACAAGACATAAATCACGGTGTGGCCTTGAGGCGTAAGCATAATCAACGTGCACAAGCACTTCAATTATTGCTTCGAGATGATTATAATGATGAGACTCTACCTCCATCACAGAGGACACAGGCTGGATATGGCACATTTGGGGGGATGACACCTAGATGGAGTGCTCCATACGATGAAGTAGCAGGGAAAATGCAGATGATGGACATTTGAGATTATGACCAAGGTACCTTTGAATCATTTCATGGCGTTGAACCTTACCTCATGGTCCTCGTCTAAGGATACTATCATCCGAGCTCGTCTAGTGGACAATACCATTATGGACAGACATGTGATGGAGGCATAGTGTTAAGGATTGGTATCGGATCAGAGATTGTCAGAATCCGATACCAAGTTGGACCAGAAAACAAACTCAAGATTCGGCCGATCCAAACCTTGTCTCAACAAAAAAATTAAAAAAAAATAAAAATCAGAAAAATTATAAAAAAATATAAATATATTAAAATTAGTTCAAATAAGTTTTTAAAAAATTATTAAAAAGCATTTTAATATGCAAAATATGCATACTAACGTTAGTTACAATTATGGAAGTAATAGATAATGCTTATATAATCAAAAATTATTAACCAAAACAATGATGTATGCCACTAAAGAATGAAAACAAAAGAGGGGTAGAGTTCAAAGGAGACAACACAAGAGGTTTAAAATGCGAGTTTCAAATGTGGTACATAACCCACTAAGTAAATCACGTATATACAACTCGGTGATCCGAAGACAAGCCAATTTCAGATTTTTGGGGGATCGGGGTGGGATTGCTGCTCGGATCGAGCTGATCCCAAGTTGTATTGTACGATCCAACTCAGGATCAGCCGATCCTTTACACAATGGGTGGATGGATATGGAAATTATGATCAATCCTCTAATGGGGCGACATCGTACCAGGGGCAATATGATGGTAGCCACTAGCAGATGCCAATGCTACAAATTAATATACACTGGCTCAGCAGTATTCTTCCTTCTTCTCCAGTGCTGGTGCATAGAGCCCATATTCCTCACATGCAAATTGTCCCTCTCGGAGGAATGATGAGAACAGAATTCAACCAACATCAACATTCAGTTTGGTATTAAGATCATGTCACAGATGCTCTATGGTATAATATTTGTGCTTAATTAAATAGTTGAACTTCAACATTTTTTTTTTTGATAAATGATGAAATATATATTAAAAAGTTAAGATAGAAATACATTCTTCATAGCTTTTAGAACTAATCTGAAAGCAAGAAGATCAAGGAAGCACTACATCAACTCATATCACTAATAACACTATCCAGACCCATGTGCTGGCCACCAGCTCCCCACCTAGATCGCAATCCTAATCATGCACCATGTCAAATGTCAGAACCACCTCAAATATGAAAATCCTCTCACTGCCCCTCTTAGCCAATGTCTCAGTCATATGATTCTCCTTACGAGGAACAAGTCCGAACGAGATGTTCCAACCCGTTCTCAAGGATGAATCAAGCGCACCAAATGAGAAAACGTTCACTCTCACCGCTCATCACTCTCCATCCACGCGATAATAGAATCTAAAGATCTCTCCATTACCAACTCCTGAAAACCCTGCACTCTAGTGTACCTCAAACCAGCCACTAGAGCCACCAAACCGACCCTCACCACCAAGACCTGAAAAGGTAAATAATACAACGCTCCTACTGTCTCTAAAAACTCCACCAACACCAGAGGGCCTAGGGATGCCAAGGTAAAGACCAATAAAATTCAGCTTCATCCACCCACCCTCCAACGGACACCAACCCATACTCGAGGACAAAGAAGAAGGTCCGCTCGAAGAAATCAAAAACCACTCGCCGAATATCAGAGGCCGAGATACCTACAAACCATCGCCTCACAGACACCCAAGAAGCCACTGCCACCATAATCCCCCCAATTACACTCGTCGTCAATGATGATCTATCCTAAAAAATCCGCATTTACGCTCCCTCCATATGTGCCATAGGATTGCATGAAATACTAGGCGATACAAGATACAACCCCTCTCTGCCATACCCCATGTAGATATGAAAAATGGTATGGGCAAATAGCCCAATAATAGACCACCATGTGTCAGGACTATAACCGACACATAGTAAGGTCCCCCCATTGATACCGATGGGTAGAACCCTCGAGAACTTCCCAAGGAAGAACCTCGGTAGATTCGAGGGACCGATTCAAGGAAAGCACAGCTGAGACATAGATATAGGGAGAAGGTAGTACGCTACCATGATACCCCTTTATTACATAAATCACAGGATGATCAACACCCTTACAATGAATATGCAATGAAGCTAATATCAACAGGTGCTCCACAGCGGGATGCCAGACCCATTTACAGCAGGATACCGATAAAGAGATACCTCTCAAGTCATACTCGAGGGCGCCCACCTGCGATGGGACAACCCTCGAGTTCGTGAGAGCTCCAACTGTGATGGGACATCCTCTCAGGTCATACTCGAGGATGCCCACCTGCGATGGGTCAACCCCTTGGGTCCTTGAGAGCCTTAAAGG
Organism: Pachysandra terminalis; assembly: GCA_031762675.1. Taxonomy (NCBI): domain Eukaryota; kingdom Viridiplantae; phylum Streptophyta; class Magnoliopsida; order Buxales; family Buxaceae; genus Pachysandra; species Pachysandra terminalis. The sequence continues at coordinate 1,662,221 of JAUPMG010000011.1, forward strand.
TGCACCTCACATTTACCAAAGAGATGTGTCTCGGTGAACACGTCGATATGAGTTTACACCTAAGGGGAGCAACCTCCTTGGAGACTGTAAGACGTCGACATCGATATGAATTTATACCTAAGGGGAGGGATCTCCCTAGAAGTTGTAAGACGTTAATACTACCTCCGTCTGGAGAGAGTCTCAATGACGTTGTAGGCGATACTACCTCCGTCTAGAGCGATACTCGACGACGTCATAGGCGATACTACCTCCATCTAGAGCGATGCGCGACAACATCGTAGTCGATACTACCTCCGTCTGGAGCGATGCTCAATGAAGTAGAAGGATATACTACCTCCGTCTAGAGCGATGCTCTAAGACGTAGAAGGTGATATTACCTCTGTTAAGACGTAAGAAATATTACCTCCGTTTAGAGCGATGCTCTAAGACGTGGAAGGTGATACTACCTCCGTTTAGAGCGATGCTTAAGACGTAGAAGGTGATACTACCTCCGTCTAGAGCGATGCTCTAAAACTTAGAAAAAGATACTACATCCGTTTAAAGCGATGCTCTAAGACGTAGAAGGTGATACGCCTCCGTCTAGAAGGAACCTCGACGACGTAGAAGGTCACACAGTCTCGAAAGTACCAAGGTTCGAGAACCTCGAAAGTACTAAGACTATTAGCCTCGATGGAGTCAAGACTGGACAGTCTCGATGACACCAGGGCTAACAGCTTTCATTACCACGAATATCTATTGATCGCCAACGCCCATATCGAAGCGTCATAAGTGTGACATACAAGGGGACTCTCCAATCTCTTGACATCTCACAAACTGCATGTCGTGTCACGGTTCTGAGTGGCAAACCTGTAATTCATCAAAACGACTTGTGATTGGTCCACCTAAGAAACTGGGGCACATAATGCGTACTACCCCAGATGAACGTTTTAACCACCGTCGAAAATGGTGGTTGGGAATTCTAACTGCAGTTAACTTTCTTCCAAAAGCTATAAATACTAGCTTCTTCCCTCATTTGGGAGGGATGGAGAAAAAGGCATTAGATTCCTAAAAACGTAGCTCTGAAGTGTGCTCACGTAACTCTTAGCTTAACTCAATATTTTCCTTAGTCTAGTTCGACCAGTGTTACGGTCCACCAAACCTTGAACTACGTCTGACTTGATCCCTGTTTTGGTACGTAGGCAGCCTGCAAAAGGTTCAATCATAACCTCAATTAAAGCCCTAGGGCTTGGAGAATCTCCAACACCTTGACCCATTATTTCCCTTACTCTTACTCAACCCTTGCTAAACGGTCACTTTGCCTTACTCCTTAGTTCTTCTAGAGACGGGATACGGTCACCTGTTGATTTAGGTTCCCGTCAATTAGTAATATCATACTTGGTGACTATACACCCGGAAATCTCCATTGTGCTAGCAACTGAAAAATACCTTCCGACAACACCAAAGCCCTCAGAAATGGATAAACAGGTGACCAAGAGTCTCCCCCGTCACCCTAGATAAAAAACCCATTTGAGGTCAAAGAGCCATATGCCTCCTCCTCTGAATCATATCCGCCATGTTAATCTGGTAAAGCAACGCAGACCACACAAAAACTCTCTAGGAGGTGCAGGTGGAGACCAAATCGACAGGACAAGGGTGAAATAGGGAACCGACTATTGGAGCGGAAAAGGCCAAAGAAAGAGCGATATGAAAACTCAACCCAAGGATCGAGAGTCCAGATCCTACGATCCGACCACTCAAAACACACAAAGACATCTCTTAGAGACTCAAACAGAGACCCCAACTCACCTAACTCGACATCACGAACAGCCCTACGAAAGGGAAGATTCCGAACGTCACCTGAACATGACCAAGAAAGGACATCAACATATTATTTCATTTTACTTTATATGTCACATCACCTATTGTTACTTGTTAAATATCATTATTCATGAATGTTTCTATTCGTTATTGGCATTATCTTTTGTTGTGTTTAATTGTTGATTTTATTAGATTTTTCTATTACTTACAAACATGTATGATGTATTTAAAGTTAATTGTAAAAACAAAATTTATAAATAGGTTAATTGTATAATTTGATATAGCACAAATGCGTGATTAGAATAACACACTACATAGAATGCCCAACTAATAAATATTTGACATTTTTTAATATAATTTTTATGCATTTGTGTGTTTTATATTGTTTTCATTTTTTAATGATTTTTATATGTTTTAACGTAACTCGTTCAATGGTCTAGGTCGGCCGATCCTGTCACAGATTGCCTGATCCAACGCAATATTAGATTGGAACGATCCCCGATCCAATACTGAATTCTAACACCATGGATGCCGCTGCTGGCCAAAGAACCAATAAGCTTATTTGCACTGTGGAGAGTGTCTAAGAACCTAATAGAACAATTATATTATAACCTGGACAAAATTAATAACATATGCAAGCAACCATGGACTCCTCCCTAGACCTTTTTCCATATTTTCACTTGGATATTAAAGACAGTTTGAAGGACAACATACCACAGGTTTCATAGTCCAGGCGGAACAAACAAAGAGCACAAATAAAATGCTATCAGTGTCCATACCTACACTTCTGAACTTGATAAATCAATTTCATTAAAACAAATGTTTCATAAAGGGATGCAATTTGTTGAGTCACACAACATGCTGACAATTGTTTAATTCAGAAACAATCAAAACATTTACAGCCAAATTTGCAGATTCAGGTGAAGGAATACGCATCCACATCCAAAATTTGAAGCAAGAGAAGAGGGTAGTAAGGTTTTCACTTCATGTAACAATGTACATATACATTCATACAAGTCTGAGAATTACATTGGCCCACAAACTCATGTATGTGATATACAATGCTGTATTAGAAGCACTTTCTAAGCTGAGACAGGTATCATCAAATTTATTTGCAGTGAATCATAGAGCACAGAAAAGATCTAGCATGGCCTTGAACCAATGACCAAATGAGACAGAATAGACAATGTTGTAAAATATCAATTTAATTTCATAACTACGGATAGCTAATATGAATATCTTCAAGGTAAGCATTTTGTTAACTAGCATGTAGCATACCAATAAACTTTGCATAAAACATTGCACCAGAAGAAAATAAAATAAAATCAACTGTAAATGCTGTTTGGAGATATTTATTAGGCCTTTCTTGCAAGACTATAGATATTTATTACTTAGTACAAGCAATGTAGCATACAAACTGGTTTGATCTTTATTACTTAGTACAAGAAATGCTGTTTGGAGATATTTATTAGGATTTCTTGCAATACAAACTGGTTTGATCTTTATTACTTAGTACAAGACATGGTATTCGGAGATATTTATTAGACTTTCTTGCAAGACTAGAGAAACGATGAATGTGTTAATTTCTAGAGGTTGGCGCTTTCAACTAGTGTCTCTTGGACCTGAGACAGTTCATAGGCAGCCATAAGTCATGATCACCTAGAATCAAGGCTGTTTCATGTAGTTTATCCTAGGAAAGCTAATATTTGGCAATCAGCACAAAGTAGTTAGACAAAGGTTAAAAGAATTGTAGAAACAACCTATTTATTTAATATGAAGTACTTCTGAACCATATACGAAAACCATGAACTGTGATAATTGCACTAAAAACGCTATGACATGGCAGTTCAATATGATCCCTATCATAGTAAGGGTTTGATCTTTCCAGACCTGTGCTGCTGATTCAGGAGATAACCTAATATCATTTTCATGCTTTGAGTAGAAACCACTGACAGCCAATAAACATCCAATAAATGTACATGTAATTGATAGAACCGACAAAATTACAAAAAGAGGAAATAAAGCCCATACTTCTGAGTGGCTTCTACACTGCCAAGATCACTATCGAGTACTGTAACTTCCGCACTGTCAATTTTGATGACTCCTGTGATAAATATCGGCACTTGACTTTGGCCTCCAGTCACATAAACTTTTTTATGCTCTGCATCATGAAGCACAACCTAAAGAAAAGATGGGTTGTAATATACATGATAAGAGGCTTCACGAAGTTGAGCTCCCACGAGTGAAAAGGAAATGGCATACCTCAAAAACAAATAAGTACTTTCCCACATCCACATTTTTTGGTAAGGCCTCCAAGTAATGGACTGAACTTTCATGGTCAAACTTGAGTTCCTGTATTGTACCAAAGTCAAGCGACCCTCAAAACATATCCAGGAAAGTCACAAGTGTGCATGTCTTGGAAAATGGAATGGAATCGAAAGAAAAAAGAAACCAGAGTCCATGTTGCACCTGGTTCTCAACTATGGAAGTATCTCTCGAACCAGAACTGAAAGCTTTCATGAGTTTCACTGTTAACGGAGGTGATTTAGATCCCAGCACGGTATTCACCATAACCTGATAAATACACACATATATTAATTATAAGAAAATCAACATCCAATTCTACAAAAGAGTCCATAGAAACCAAGCAGCCAATTACATTTCATTTTATATAAGAACAAAAAGATAACGAATCCAGATACAAATATAAGAACCAACAAGAAGAACTTATTGCAGTAGGCTTATGCATGTTAAGCAATGCAGATCTTCAGAAGAGATACCAAGCCATTAAAAGGTTTATCAATAAATAATCACAAAGGATGTCAATAAAAATTACACGCACTCTTATAACCAAACAAGAATATGAATTTGAAGCCTAAATTCGAAAGTTGTGTAATTGGAAAAAAAATATTAAAAGATGATACAAAATAGGAAATGTCCTCCTGGTTCAGATTAGGATTGACACTTTCAACTTCAACCAATTTCAGCTAGGACTTGTACAAAATTTTCATTATTTCAAACAATGTTAAAAGATTTTTGTTTCATGAATAACGAAGATTAAATTAAAAAGATAAGATGGAATGTACAAAAAGTTACCAACCAGAGGTTGGAAGCAAAACATAAAATAGTGAAAGGAAACTAAAACAAGAGCTGTACACCTATGTATATGAAGTCGTACTCGCCTGCTACTCAAGCCCTACAAACATCTCATCAAGAGGTATGCCACAAAAAAACTCTCCCCTACCCACACCCTTCTGGCCAACCTACCTGCCAGTCCTACGCACATGAGGGAAAGATATGTTCATCCCATCCGCTAAGGAGTAGACATGTTCCATTTCAATTTCAAGCAGAACAGAATTTTATTATAGAAGACAAAATTTAAGAGCTTGGGGTATCTTTTGGAATAAAGACTTAGCTAAGGGATACAAATGGCTTCATAAAAGTTGAATTGTACCAATAAACCCAAAAAATCCCCCATTGGATAAGGAATAAATAGGGGCTTCTCAAATTACACGATTACGACCTGTGCAGGCCTGCTGGATTAAATAAATACTTTTAAATCAAGAATTTCCCGTAAAAGAACCAATCAAGATGCTGATAAATTGCCAAAAGAGGGCGTTTGATATGATATCAAACCTAACTTCAAGGACCATTTAGCCTCCCTTTAGTTCAATTCACATAATCCATCCCACTGCTTATTAAAGAAGAAAAAAGAACCGAATATTGATGATGATGATGAATTTAGGAAGGGTAATGTGAACCAACCCCCCAACAATTCAAACCAGATAACACACCTTGAGTTCATCATTTTTAGTCAATGAAAGCACAGTAGCTGGAAGTGATAAAATAAGCGGAACGGAAATCCTGTAACATGAAAAAGAAACTTCCTCATCAATCTTATAAATATTCAATGAAAGAAGCAATAACAAAGTTCAATAAATTTTATTGATATTTATTTCATGATTATGGTCACTTCTTGAAAAGTCTGAAGCAATAACAAAGTTCAATAAATTTTATTGATATTTATTTCATGATTATGGTCACTTCTTGAAAAGTCTCACAATTTACAAAATATTTAAGAGACTCAACATGCATAGCAAGCCAACTCAAAAACAACGGAAGCATGCAAAACAGAAAGCAAGAATATTCAGCCATTAGAACTATTTCTCCAAGGGCCACCTGATGTGTACCTAATAAGTCAATCAAAATAATATAATAAACTAAGCTGTCATCAAACAGATAACCCAACTAATGGCATGAAAAGATCAAATAGATGGAACACTTTTAACAAATTAACTTGCCCATTGTTTTCGAAGCATGCTAAGGAGTCTATCTGATCGAACAAGTCTTTGGCACTGCCAGGAATTCCAATGCCAAGTAAGAATTTTGCCAAACCCAAGATTTTATCGCCTGGAAGCTGCAAGTTCATAACCAAAGCCTTAGAAGACGTAGTAACAGGATATCAAATAATAAGCACACACATGAATGCTACACCATTGAACACACTGGAACTCACATTTAGAACTCCAGAAGTAACAGCTGTAAACGCTGTCACACCATGAACTACTGATGAGGTAGTTGAAAGAGGTCCCTGATGTTCACGAGAATCAACAAGTTTCTCATCAAAGTAATAGGCCCCGTCATCTGCATTAAGCCAGCAGTGTTTACTAAATAAGAGAAAACTAAATATAAGAAATAATGAGACTTGCAACACTAAAGATTAGATGGTACCACACTTGTTTTCTTTCTCCAAGATATGCAGCAAGATCTAGGGGTGGCAATTTCAGGCCCAGCCTGCAGGCTCAAGTTTGGCACTGCTCAGCTGGTTGGATGCATATTGTTCATTTGAAGGTTTGGTATTAAAATCCAGAATTCAGGTTTCTTGAAAATTTTAATATTGTTTAAATAAAACCAGGCCAGGCTGCAGTGAGCTCGAGCCATTGAAATTCTATCATGGCCAGGCTGAGCTCAAGCCTAAAGTTAATATCGTGTAATGTCTTGTAATGTACTATAAGCGAAGCCTGGCCTGTAAAACTGCCACCCCTAGTAAGAACTTTTGAGTAGGAAAAAAAAATGAAACAAGTGTCAATAGATATTCTTAATATAACAACCCAACATTATATACCATTAGTGAAATAAGTATCAATAGAAAATTCTTTAAAACAATCACTAGATTATGGAATTGATAATACACAAGGAATAGGATTATCACACAAAATGGACAAAAAACATATTTTGATTCTCCATAAGATCTTCACCATACATGTCAAGGTACATATGTATGTATGAATACCATACATATCAGATATCACTATATAATTTGTCAATACGTCGAAGAAATTTATGTTTATAATGTTTAATGTCAAGCAGTTTCCATTAAAGGAAAGGAAAATGTAGAATCATAATATATGCAACTAAGATTTTGAGAATAGAATCGAATCGAATTATAAATCTCAAGGAATAGGATTCAATTCAAATCGGGATTCAATTGCTCAATCATAAGATTCAGATAAATTTTTCCAATAAGCAAAATTGTGGAAAATTTGAAAAGAAAAAAAAATCATATATAACCAAAGCATGCACAATTCATCATAATAAATCATTCTTACATCTATGCATCACAAGATTTTAACATTAACACATACATCAAACAACTTTTATACATCATATCACTAACACAAAGTTTTCCAAGTCCCCAAACAAGATAGAGACTGGAATGCAGGCTGAAAAGATCACAATTATACAAAACTGGAAGTTGCATTTCAAATATTCATTCAAATTACAATGTCTACTCGAAGCGGAATTTTCTCAATTTCAGACACGAATCAACCCACTTATCTAATGAAATATTGAGAATACCAAAATTTTTTTTTTTTTTTGTTGATCAATAACATAATCAGATTCATTAAATCAAAGAGAACAGGTTACAACAGAGAACAACACAATGACAACAACAAAAACAAAAACAAAAAAAATAAAAAACAGCAAAGGCACCCAATAATCCCCAAGGTGGGGGGTGAAACCACAGTCCCACACCCAACAAAAAACAACAGCCCAAACCAAAAACAATAAAAAACATGAAGGGAGCAGAAAAGAAGAGACAATTATAAGGAGGCCACTGTAGCCCAACATCTCGAAACATCTGCCCATGAAACCTCCTTGAATTCAGGTAGAAAACACACTCAGAATGCAGCCATACTCATAATAGAATCAATGATGGCCCCCACACACTTCCATTTCCCTTCAAAAATCCTTCTGTTTCTCTCCCCCCAAATCCCCCATAACACTGCAAAATAAAAAAACTATATAGAGGATCTGACCGCACTTTCCATGAGATGGAAACCACCACTGAGTCAACATGTCAGTCACCGTACATGAGCCAACTCAACAAACACCCAAATGCCGAATAAAAAACTCCCAAATCTGGACAGCAACCTTACAACCAATAAATAGATGGTCCACTGATTCACCGCAATTTATGCACATAAGACAAACCTAGGGAGAATGAACCATGAATGACCTCCTTTTCTGAATGATATATGCAGTATTAATCCAATACAGGAAAACACTCCACCAGAAAGCTTTTACTTTAAGGGGAGCCCTGACCCCCAAAGCAAGGGTGGGGAGGGATTATCTTCCATCAACAAGGACTGACGGAAAGATCTGGAAGAAAACCTCGCTTGACTCAAGACTCCACACTCTATAGTCACACCAATCATCAATAATGACAGCATTTTTAATGGTCACAAATAAAGAAGCTAATTCCTCCAATTCAGTCGGCCTAGGATCCCGACGAAAAGGGAGATTTCAAGAAAGTCCAGAAATGTACAAACTTAAAACCTCAGAAACAAGGGAATCCTTACGGACACAAATAGAGAATGTTCTAGGGAATCGAGATGCAAAAAAGAAATCCCCCCACCACAAATCCGTCCAAAATTGAATTGAGCTACCCAACCCAATAGAAAACCGGATATACTTACAGAAAATCTGGAACAGATCAGAAACAGCTCTCGGGCTTGCCAATTTAATTTTCGCCATGTCGTTCATATCCCAACCATTTTTCATGAATCCCATATTGGCTAGCAATGATGGATCCCCACAGGGCATCTCTCTCCACACTGAATCTCCACAGCCACTTACCCAAAAGAGCATGGTTTCTTGTTTGCAGGTTTCCCAGGTTGAGCCCCCATTTTTCTTTTTCTTTGCACACCACTTCCCATTTAACTAAGTGATCCTTTTTTTTTCTCTCCCCCTTCCCATAGGAAATCTCTCTATAATTTTTCTAACCTTTTGCTAATCGAAGCTAGCATCTTAAACAGGGACATGAAGTAGGTAGGAAGATTCCCTAGGGATGCCTGAATCAAGGTAATGCGACCCCCAAGGGTAGATAATTTCTCTTCCAAGTAGCCAATCTCTTTTCCATCTTTTCCACAATTGGATTCCAAAGTTGACTCCCTCTATGATTTCCATTTACATTCAACCCCAAGTATTTCATTGGCCACTCTCCAATACTACACCCCATGAACCTAGCACATTCCTGAATAAAACCCTCCTCCACATTAATACCATTCAGACTAGTTTTTTCCAAATTTACTTTGAGCCTGGAGATCATCTCAAAACATCGAAGAATGCACTTAATCCAAAATAGGTTATCCTTTGACGCCTCAAAGAAAATGGTGTCATCCGCGAATTGCAGATGAGACACCACAACTCTATCCCTTCCTATCTTAAAACCCTGAATCTTTCCTAACTCCCCAGCCCTAGCAAGAAACCTACTCTAACACATCACTCACAAGGGTGAAAAGGAATGGAGACAATGGATCTCCCTGTCATAAACCCCGCCAGGAAAAAATAAGATCAGAAATCCACCCGTTAAGACAAAAAGAGAATTGTACATTTCTAACACACTCTCTTCTTACCCATCGACACCAATTTTCAGAAAACCCCTTCCATCTACGAACTTTCTCCAAAAAATCCCATTCTACTCGAGCATACGCTTTCTCCAAATCCAATTTGAGAACCAACCCCGACTCTTTTAGCCTGAACGTCTCCTTAACACATTCATTAGCAATTATGATACTGTCCATAATATGTCTACCTTGGATGAAGGCACTCTGATTTTTGGACACCACTTGACCAATAACCATTTCAACTTATTTGCCACAACTTTAGCAATAATCTTGTACACACTGGTTACAAGGTTAATAGGTCTGAAATTTTTAATCTTAAGGGCCCTTTGATCTTAGAGATGAGCACAAGAAAAGTTGCATTGGTCACTTTATTAATGATCCCACTCGAGTGAAACTCTTTAAACACTTTCATCAAATCTTCTTTGACTATATCCAAACAATCTTGATAGAAAGCCATATTGAACCCATCTGGCCCTAGGCTTTGTTTCTATCCATCTCCCAAATTGCTTTTTTAACTTCCTCCTCCATTTCCCTCATTGTCCTGTCTTCAACCTTCGGCCCATTTAACTCACCTAAATCAAACCTGAATTTTTGCTCTGATGTATAAAGCTTAGCACAATGATCTCAAATTTCTTTCTCTAACATCTTCGTGATCGTTTATAATCCCCCATTCTCCCTCCAAAATCAAGATACTATCATTTTTCTTCTTGAAATTTGTCATCTTATGTTAGAATTTTGTGTTCCCATCACTTTCTTCTAACCAAAACACTTTCGATTTCTATCACCAACTCACCTCTTCCTTTTTTAGCATATCCTCAATCTCCTTTTTCAAAATCCTTTTGAGCTCTCTCTTCTCCTCAAGAACTCTAGTCGCATCCAATCTATCAAGAGATTGGATCTCTTCTAAGCAGTGAATGCAATGTCGGTGACATGTCGCTCCATCTCGCCAACATTTCGCCATTCCGCCCCTGGGAGACATCAAATCAGAGAGTAAATCACCAGATTTCGTTTCTTCCCCCATGTCGCCCATGTCAAGTGACATGTCACACCATGTCGGGCGACATGGGGAAAAAACTAATTAACTTATTAATTAAAGTTTACTTATGTTTTGTTTTTAACCGGTTAAATTAGAGATTTAAAGGTTTTTATTACAAGAAACAATAAGCTTCTCTATGAGTTGAAGACTTGAAGCTCAACAATTGAATCCTAGAGCTTGAACACGAGACAAACCAGGTATGTCGTCTACTTCTCTCCCTCCTCCCCTCTCTTCATTTTTTTTTTCATATAAGCTGCGGTATTCCAACAACTCTGCAATTTCCTAGTGCCAACCTTCTCTCTCTCTCTCTAGAATCTCTCCTTCCTCCTATTGCCCCGACTGCCCCTGTTTTTTTTTTTGCTTATTCTATTCCTTGGATTTAATTTCTAAGTCAAAATATCTGATCTGAGTTATGAAATTATAAATTATGTTATATTATCAAAAAAAATTATTAATTATGTTTCTAACTGATTAAATTATGAAATTATTACTTCCGAATTATAACATTACTTCTCAATCTCAGCGTCGGGTACGGAGGATATGGCCCATACAGGGAATATGAGGGGCACAACCCACACCATCCTATCACAGTCAGGGTCAGAGGAGTCCGGATCTTACGGTTACTGGTATGGAGGCTATGACACTGTGCCTTATGTTGGAGGAGGACGAAGAGGCTACGGGATATTTCCAGATAACCCATACCCTGTTGCTGCTGGATATAGCGATTATTCATATGCATACCCTCCTTCTATTGTCCCAAGGGCTGTCACGGTCACTACCATGACGACCTATTACCCCCAATACCCTCCCATGGGGGTATTGGTGCATGACTCCTGAGGACTACTAAAGATATGTCTCTCAATACATGGAGTGGTATCATCGGATGATGTCTAAGGCTCAGTATTGCAACTACATGGAGCAAACGTATTACGGTGTGGGACAGAGCAAAGACGGAGATGATGATGCTGATGAGCATGCCCGTCATTCAATTTGGATATGAGGCCATACATGACACATGTAGACTTTAGATTTATGACACTTGATTTCTAGTGTGATGTATTTTTTTAGTTTGACTTGCATTCATGTTCAGTTTGGTCATTTATGGCATTTCCGACTTGTTATTGAGTTAACTCTTAGTTCGACTTACATTCAGTTTTTGTATTATGGATGACAATTCATTCCTACTGTTATGTATATTTTAGTTTGACTTCATTCACTTTTAGTTTAAAATAATTACATAAAGCATCTTTTTTACAGTTTATAGACCCGACAGCGTGTAAGTTAACCACCCTCAAGTAATGACTTTTAATGTGTAGGTAATTTTATTATGCATTTTTTTATGTATTTGGATGCATTTAGGCCTTAATTACATGTTTAAAGTTTAGGGCAAAAAAAAATATATCAAAACCCATGGTTTCCCCACATTTCCCCTTGGTTTCGCCTTTTTCCCCATGTCAGCGACATGCCAGGCGACACCAACAATGTGGACCTTGCTTCTAAGATCCTCTTCTTCCTCTCTGGAATCAATCCAAGCACCTCTTTATTCCAAACGTTTAATTTCTCTTTCAACCCCTTTAGATATCTCACAAACTTAAACCCTTCCCACCCCTTCTCGACATTCCTATTCTCCAACAATGATTTGATTTGCTCTTTGAAATTAGGATGAAGAAGCCACATTTTCTCAAATCTGAAAGGTGGGGGGCCACTTTTCACCACCAACTCCGTGGAGATCAGGAGAGGTGCGTGATCGGATGTCGGTCTAGGCAAAATTCTTTGAACAGCATGGGGGATAGTGCTCATCCCACTTGGGAGAGACTAACAACTTATCCAATCTGTAATTAACCAAATGCTCTTGATGATTTGAGCACGTAAATCTCCCACCATGTAGCAGTAAATCCATCAATTCACACGCATTGATAACATCTGCAAATCTCCTCATGCTTTTCGTAACTTTAATTCTCTCAGATTTCTCCTGAATGTATCTAATCACATTAAAGTCCCCAACCGAGTACCAAGGATCCCCCCCATAAACCATACAAACCCATTAATTCTTCCCAAAAGCTATCGCTCTCCTTAGGTTTGTTACCCGTTTTTCCCACTCAAAACCATCTGCCATACTACGAAATTCGATGGGAAAGGAAAATCTCCCTCTCCAAACATCAATTTTGTTCACATAGTCAATATCCCAAAGAATACAAATCCCCCCCAAACGACCTACTGATGGAATCTCTTTGAGAATACTTCTTTTTTTGTTTCTTGAATAACCACCACATCTGCTTTTGCCTTTCTCCAAACTTCCTTGACTGCTCCTCTTTTCCCCAACCCCTAATCCTCTACATTCCAACTTATAATCCTCATTGATTAACCAAAACCATCCCTTCTACTATCTGCCCTCTAAACTTTTTCCCTTTATATTATATTGCAGACTCCATTGCAAATTTCTAGGATCACTATTATCACCTTCACTCTCTCGCACACAGCCCTATAAACTCTCTTTAAACTCTTTCACAGCAATCGAGAGGGGGATATGTTCCCCGTTTCGATCACACACTCCAATTTGAAGATTTGATGCTATCTCTAATACCCCCTCCCACTCAGAAATCTGATTCATATGATCACTCTCTTGATCCTCATCATTCAATTCTTGTTCAAAAAGCGTCCCAACCTGGTTAACCATCGACATATCCCCTCTAGCCTCATTCTTAGGCAGTGACAAAGGAGATTCTTGTACAGACATAGCCCTGTCAATCCCATCCTGCAAGCAATTGTTATTGGAGAAAATGGAATGGATTCCAACCATATGACAATTCGATAAAACCGGTATAACTGAGCCTTCTGAATCCTCCAAACTCTCCTTAAGTTGACCGGACAAAAGAAGATCAAGTACAATGGGGAAAATGTCTTAATTGGATGTAGGAACTAACAAGTCACCTTTAACTATGAACTAATTAGCTCCAATAACACATTTTGTCCATAAAATGATTTTAAAACAAACCGAGTATAATTTGATGCCTTGTTGCAAAGAAATCAAATTACTATGCCTAGGGCTTTTGTAAGAGAGGAAAGACCTAAACCCCAAATCATCTTTCTTTTAAATAAAATGGAGATTTACACTACTTTAAGCAAACATTTGACTCCAAGTTGTCTGGTGAAACATTCTAGATAGAGAACCCTGGTGAAACACATAATGCACACATAAAAGTTTATTTGCAGAACCTCACTTCTCCATGTGTACTTTCAGTCAATCCCGGGTCACATACTAAGTTACAACTCATAAGACATTTTCCACATGGCATAAAGGGCTCTCCTAAAAGTAATGTTTTTCTATGTGTAGAACCTAAGAAACATTAAAAAATTGGACAGCCACTAAAACATGTGAAAAAAAAAAACAAAAAAACCTATTACACCAGTACTAATGGGGTATATATGGTTGAAATATTGTCCATGTGGCCAGTCTAGAGGATCCCTTGGCAGATGGACGGTCTGGACTGGCCACATCATTCTTCTACGTGGCAAAAAGATCATGTCTCATCAGCCAACTAAACCTGGTGAGCAAGACCGTCTTTGTACCTTACAACTGAGGTGTTCTTTACAGCATTTTTTTCTGTGAAAAAGAATAAGGCAAACCCAAAAAATAAATAAATATTTGAGTAAAAAAATAGATAAATATACACACATAGGATTACAATAAGGAGAATACAAGAAAAGGAGATCCCAAAAAAAAGAAAAAAAAAAACAACAACAACAAAAAGAGAGGAAAGAACCTCACAGATTGAACCAAAATCACCTGCCACTAGTGGTGCAGTCCAATCCTAAAATTGATTAATCGTGTTATTCATGACTGAAATTGTACGGCATCTGATTAGGATTCTCAGAATCTGGATTTTGATTCTGAATTATCAGAATAATTATCAGGATTTTGATTCTGATTATGAATTATCAGAATCAGATTCTGATGACTGTTTCAAGAATACAAATTCTCATCCGATAAACTAGAATCTATTTGATTCTGTGAGCAATTTGAAAATGCTCGAAATGATAGCTGCAACTTTGGTCAAGGAGAAAAAAGGATTTTGATCAAAACCATACAAAAAGTTGGGAGAAGAACTCGAATTCTAGAATTCATCAATAAACCTAGAATAGGGCTTAAGATCAACTCTAATTATAGGGCTGAATCAAGAATCCAACAGTATATTAAATTTTGCCAGCATGCCACAAGAATCCGACAGTGTATTAAATTTTGCCAGCATGCCAAATTTTACCAAAATAGCCCCTGGCAGTATAAAATATGGGGGGAATTTGCTAGACTCCCCTCTTTCCACCATTTCACCAAAATCTTGGCAAAATGGTGGAAAATTCCGCACCTGTCCTTGACACATGCGAAATTATGTCAATTTCCCCCTTTTAAAGCGGGAAATCATGGAAGAGGTCGCCAGATAAAAACGGTTGTAAAACCCCATTTTTTTAAGATTCCTCATGTTTTGAGATTCAAAACACTCTAGAACTAGTTTTTGGAAGGCTTTGGTTCATTCGTCAAAGGCGCGTACGTGAGGCTAGTCTTTATTTTCTATGTTCTACGTTTCAAAACTTAATAAAATGAACTGAAATTATTATATGTTGTGTAGCAACACCCGATCTATCAATGAATGCCGTTACTTTGATTTTTTTACAAAATTTTATATTTATTTAATTCGAGAAAACAGGTTTCGTTACTTTGATTTTTCGACAAAAATTTATATTTATTTATTTTTTAATTAAAAATATATATATTATAAAAAAAAGTATATGTTATACATAACTAATCCAAATTTATTTAGAAAAATCAGTGATAAAAACTTAGTTGATTCATCCAATTTTTCTAATAAAAAATTAGTTCATCAATTACCTAAATAATCAATATTGAATGTGAAATTTAAAAATTTATTTAAAATATGAAAAAAAGTCTTTAAAATTATTATTTTAAATATATATATATATATATTTTTTTTTAAAATATTGAAAAATAAGAAATTGTTAGGAGATGTTGAATTATGTTTTCACACTTTCCTTATGCTTGTTGCCGTGCTTATTACAGGATTGTTTCTTACTTAGGATGTGATATCTGATTCTGATATGGAGGGCCAAAAGACAAAAATTGGCTAAGCCATGGCACGCCATGGGAGGGAGACAAAAGTAAATGAGTGTGCCACTACTTTTAATTAAGGGTGAGGGGTGTTTAGATTAAAGTAACACCTGGCACATGGGTACAAGAATGTGAGCAATTTCCCAAATGTGCCCCCTAAAGTGAAGAAGATGATGCCAGGCAAAAGAGGCATTATTTCGAAATTCCTCATTTTCAACCACATTCCAGATAATGCAGCACCTCTCCCCATTTTAAGAATATGATAGATATTGTGCAGGAGGCTGGGAGATGAGTTGTGCCCCCACCCCCCATGAGATTGTGGGAAAATATTTAGACGAGGAGAGAAAGAGATCAGAGATTACATCGACAGTCTAAGGCAACACTAAGAGGAGTTTGCGATGACCATTATGTGTGATGGATGGGACCCACAAGATTTATTGTCAACTTTATGGTTTATTGTCAGGGGCAAGCAATGTTTATGAGATCAGTGGATGTGTCTGACAAGATAAACAATGCAAATTATGTTGCTGGTCTACTGAGATCTATTATTATAGAGGTGGGCTGAAAGAATGTTGTACAGATTGTCACGGACAATGAGAGTAACAATATGAAGGTAGGTGTGGATGATGCAGGAGAGGTACAACATATACTACCCATGTGCTGCTCATTGTATAGATTTGATGTTGGAGGTCATTGCACATCGACAGATAGTCTTGAGTGCGCTAGATGATGCGGGGATAGTGAGGGCACTTTTCGCTGGAGATGATTGGAACAGTTGTCCTTAGAGTCGTACTGTTGTTGGCCAGAGAGTAGAAGATATTGTTTTCTCCAACTCAGTATGGGATAGGATCCACAATCTTGTGGCTATGTTGAAGCCCATTTATCAAGTAGTAAGGGCAGTAGATATTGATGCATATCCTACTATGGGTTCCATATATAAGTGGTGGCAAACAAAGTACCAAGTACTACCATGGGTTCCATATTTTAGTGTACTAAGTACTAACTTAAACAAAACAATTCACAGACAAGTCGTGGACAATGCATAGCGTTGATGCACCTACACTCCAGTAGATAGTACTAAGTAGGTATTGATGCATATCCTATCATGGGTTCCATTTATGAGTCCATGAGAATACCATGGGTTCCATATGTCCTACTATGGGTTCCATATTTTAGTGTACTAAGTATTAACACAAACAAAACAATTCAAAGACGAGTGCTGGACAATGCATGGTATTGATGCACCTACAATCCGAATATTAGCTGCCCGAGTCCTTGCACAAACAACATCCCCTTCGGCTTGTGAGAGGAACTAGAGCACCTTCGTCCTCATCCACACAAAGCAAAGGAACTAGTTGGCTTATGAGATATTGCGGAAGCTGGTATTCTATCATTATAATACGAGATTGAGGATGAGGCAGCTTGAGATTGAGACATGGAATATAACGCTGAAGGATCTATTGATGCTATGTTCAATGCTGAGGTTGATGAGCATAATCCCTTCACAAAGTAGGTCAAGTTCTCTAAGCTTGATGAGCCTAATGGTCGGCCCAATGGTGAGATTGCCAAAGCTGCTATGGAGGTCGGGATCGACGTCGACACTGTGATGGATGAGGAGGTGGAGGCAACAAGCAAAGACTCATTCAATAGAGCGATGAGTGTTGTCTCTACATCACATGACACAGGAGGCAGGGCGATCGAGATCGAGCACATTTGGGAGTCGTGAGACAGCCTCAAGATGTGATAGTGGAGATGGTGATGGTGATGGTGATGGTGATGGTGATGGTGATGACGATGATGGAGATTATGGCGATGATGATGATGAGCAGGGAGGCAAGGTTGGTGGTACAGGTTCTGGTACTGGGGGTAGGGGTACTAGTTATTACTGCTACAGAGTATCAAAATCAGAGGTCGACTAACTTTACTAGGGAGTATGGTGCCTCCTTTAGGGGCTCTACAGAACAAAATGGCATTTAGATAGCGTCATATCATTTCCAGCATAAAGGAAAGGGGAAGAAGCAGATGAGTGCGCAGGATGAGGCATCTTTATCTCACAGCTTCAAGCCATGTTGAATATGAGTAGCAAGGTTCGTCATCTACTGCATGTTACAAAGGACCTAGACATTGAGGACATCATCACGGAGCTGGAGCCATTATCCATACATGCATTCACAGTCAGGCTTTGAAAGCTATGGTTCACAGTGACAAGAGTTGGGATCATATGGGTATGGGTCGTACGGTTATGAGGTTGTGCCCCAGGGACATGGATAGGTCCAGGAGTACCCACATGTTGGAGAGAGGTATGGCTATGGTGAGGGATTATTTCCAGAGAACCCATACCCACCAGGATATGATCCTAATGCATATCCATATGGACCATATCCATCACCATCAATGCTCGTGTCAGCTGTCACCGTATCCATCACCTACTATCCTCAATATCCACCCATGGGGTATTGGTGAATAACAATCCAAAGGAGTATGAGAGATATGTGAGGAAGTATACAGACTGGTATCATCATACCATGAGTTGGCAGCAATATTGCCATTATATCGAGTCCGTGTATTATGGCAAGAGGCCTGGAGGTGGGGAAGAAGGGGGAGATGACTTCGAGCCAACTAGGCACTCTCTGTGGTTGTGATGAGCCCAATGGTTCATTTACACTTGTACTTGGAGTCTTGGACCTGATGTTGGGTCGTACTTGTGATATCTTTTATGGAGTTATTTGACCCTTTTTTTCATTTCCATTCTATATGGCTGGCGCTTTGTTCTATGTTGATCACTTGATTATGTTATATATATAGATGCAATTTACTTCAATTTTGTTATATTTTGATTTTCTATATCAATATAGTTTACCACTATAATTGAATCATTTAGGGATGTACATTTTATTTTTCCCCTAACAGGGCAGGCACACACATTTATACTTGCCTACATGTGTGTTATTGTATACGCATGCATATGTTTCCATATTTTAAGTTTTTGTGTATTTTACTCTCATTTAAACCCTTAAAATAAATTAAAATTCCCTTTTTTTCTTTAACATTTCCCTAATGTTTCTCCAACTTGGCGAAATAGTCCTCCAGGCCGGTGAAATTTCTAGCGAAATCAAAATTAAAAACCTTGGAATCCAATTCTGTAACCAGCCACACAATCTAAAACAAAAATCAGATGTTAGCCAAAACCAAAATCTAAAATCCCAATCAATTCCAGATTTTTTTTTAATCTCTCTGCATTGTCAAAATTCAACTTCTGATTATTGATTATCAGAGTCCCTTTTGGATACAGGATTCTAGAATTTGATTATGGATATAACTAGTAATGGGTTGGGTTACATTGGATCGTAAATGGGTTGGGTTGGATTGTTGTGGCACACCAAAGAGGGCAATTTGGTTGGGATTCAAGAACCCAATTCTAGCCAGAATCAGATTATATAATCCTGGATTGGTCTCGTTTGGATCAGATTAAGAGGGTGATTAAAAAACCTGATTCTAAAAGCAGCCCCATAATCAATCCATTTAAAGGCTGATTCTAAGATTCTAGTTGGGATTCTCAATTTGGATTACGGTAGATGGAGAAAAAAAGAAGGATAAAATGGGTATAGGTTGGCATCAGAAGGGCCATTATGTCCTTTGGTCAACCTGACCCCACCAAAGAATGGCCAGATCAAGTTGGAGCCATTCAAGACAAAGACATCAAACTGACCACTACTTGGCTGGGTCGTGGGTGTGAGTTGGGCTTGTCGATAAGTTGGATTAAGATCAGATCATGGTGCATTCAAGTTGGATTCGACAAGGAATTTTGGATATCCGAGTTCGATCCGATTAAGAATCAAACCAGATAGTTGGTAATCGAATTGCTGGATCATAAACCATCTACAAAATCCAATATTTTTGGATCGGACCCGGATCAGATTGGATCACGATCCAATCCATTGACAGGCCTAGTCCAGGTGGCTTTTTTAGTCTCTTTGATATGTCACACCCAACCTGACCCATTTATGATCCAACTCGAACCCAACCAACCAAACACACTACTAGCAATATCCATAATTAATTTTCAAAATCTTGTCTATCCAAACAGAATTCTAGATTGTGGCATTGTGTGTGTTTGTGTCAGTGTGTGTTTGTGCGTGTGTGAGTGCGTGTGTTTGGGTTGTGGCAGTGCTGCCATTGGACTGCCTGTGTACACTTGGGGAGTTTTGTCTGGGTGTGTGTGTGTATTTGTGGGGGTATGTTGTGCTTGGTTGGGTTGCTCTCTGGTTTGGGGAGGTCTGGGGTGTGGCTGTCTTGCCATTTGGTTGGGTTTGGCTGGTTATGAGGGTGGACGGGTGTGGGAGTGGTGATTTAGGCTGTTGCTTAGGGCCTTGGGTGAGGTGGGGTGAGGGAGGTTAGGGGTGTGGGTGAGGGTTTGTTTTTATCCATGGGGGTTGGTTTGGGCGGTTCTGGTTTTGAGCTGTTTGTAGGGTTTTGTCCTATGACTTGTTGCTGTTTCATTGTATTGATGTGCTACTGCAGATGTTTGCTTGGGGTTCTGTGGAGGTATGTTCCCTCTTTCTGGATGAGAGGTCCTGTGATGCTGCTGCTATTTTTGCAGCACGTATTCTATGGTGTATTGGGTGTGTGGGATTGGTGGCTACTGTTTTCTGTGGCTCTCTAGTTCTGTGTCACATGGGATTGTACAGGTTTCTTGCAGTTTTGCTTGTGCTGAATGGATAGTGCTGCTGGTGCTGTGTGTTGAGTATTGTGTGCTGCTATGATGCTGATTGTACTGATGCTGATGCCTTGTTTGTGGTTGCTGTTCTTATGGTGTATTGGGCGAGTGTGTTTGGTGGCTGCTGTTCTCTGTGGCTATCTGTGTGTGCTGCTATGATGTGGTTGTACTGATGCTGATGCCTTGTTTGTGGTTGCTGTTCTTATGGTGTATTGGGAGAGTGTGTTTGGTGGCTGCTGTTCTCTGTGGCTATCTGATTCTGTACCCCCCTGAAGTTTGCTGATTTCTTGCAGTTTTGCTTGTGATGAGTGCATTGTGCTGATGTTGCTGAATGTTGAATGCTGTATGCTCCCTGCTGTTGGTTGGGGAGTCGTGCTGCTGATGAGGTTCTGCTGATGGTTCTCTGGAGGCTTTGGTCTATGTGATCTGGTGCTAATGAGTTCTGCTGGCTCTGTTTTGCTGTTTGTTAATTCTGGATTGATGCTTGTATGCTTGTGGCTGCTGTCTGTGACTTATTTCTGGTTGGGGGTTTGGTGATGTGTATGGGGTACTGGTGACTTTGGTTATCCTGAGGTGGCTGGTCTTCTTCTTATGGTTACTGGTGGCTGTCCTGTTTTTGGGTGTGGTGGTCCGTTGTTTGGCTAGGGGGGTCTTCTGCTCCTCTTTCAGTTTTGAATTGTCAAGCTGTTAGGAGTGGGGCTGTTGGTGTGCTGTGTTGTTGTTTTGCTGGGTTTTGGTTGTCATGGATTCAGGTTTTGCTGGTGTTTGTAGGTTGCTTGGTGGACTAGTGGTGCCCCAGCTTGGGTCTGTCTGGCTGTCAGATGTTGTACTGTTTTCAATTGTATACCTTTTTTATTTAATAAAATCCCGAATTCCCATTTTCAAAAAAAATAAGAACTAAATAAATAAATAATCAAAACCCAGATTCTGACAATCCAATATGAGAATCAGAATTTGAACTACAGAATCATAACCAAATGCTTAAGAAAACCACCTTGGACCAACTCAAATATGGATCGGCTTGGATCAAATTGCTAGGTATACAATGTAAACCTGCAAATCCAATCCGACCCAACCATAGTCTAGTGGGTTCAAACTGAGGGTATAATGGCCCTTGCCACACCAACATTTACCTAGTTAAAGAAGGGTTCAGTCTTCTTTTTTCCTCTCCACATGCCATAATTCAAATTGAGAATCCTAACCAAAATTCTAGAATAAGCCTCCAGATGGATTCTGATTATGGAATTGAATTTAGACTCAGATTCTTTAATCACCCAAAAATCTGGCTCAAATGACCCTTTTAGGACTATATAATCCGACTCTAGTGTCCCAACCAAACGCCCCCTTATTCTTTTGCAATTCAAGTCGATATAGGTGTGGTTCCATTTAAACTGTACGAATCAATTCGTAAGCTGTATGATTCTGAAAACACACTATGTGAAGCAATCACAAACCAAATGTGCTCATTTTGATTAAGTGATTAGATTGTGAATTTGCAACATGATATGTATCGTCAGAATATTCAGTCAAACTGAAAGCACCAAATATAAGAGTTGAAAAGAAGATGGAGATATGAGAGGCACTACCACTGCTGTTAAAACAGGAAACTGCTCCATAGAACTCAATCTATACCTTATTCTAGTCCAAAAGCACCTGCCATTTATAAATTCGAATATCTTCGCTACCTACAGGGCTCAATTGCAACCGTCTTTGTAACGTATTATTACCATATGACCAACAAGCGGTGATTTCAATGTCGCTTTGTAAGTTAGATTTATAACTTATGAACTTTTCATGCTTTTGTTTTACAGCTTGAGCTTCATTTGACTTATGACTTACGATATTGAATGACTTTTTTCTAATCTATATCATATAATGTATGATTGTATTCATGTTGACAATGATTACTTGATTAGCACTACATTACTTGTTAATCACTAACTTGTTAATTACTTGATTAGCACTATTCTAGTTCCAAAATGACCATCATAGGGCTAAAGGAACAGCTTTGAAAGGAGGAGAAAAGGGGGGGGGAACTCAAATGACAATAAATGAGCTCTTCCAACTTTTGAGAGTTTAAAAGAGAGTTCTTCCCATAGTCCAAAGTATGCCAAACTTCTATCAGAAACATACAGCTATATTCCTCATTTGAAGGGGGCGCAATATTGGAAGAGAGGATCAACTCCCTCAACCTCT
Organism: Pachysandra terminalis; assembly: GCA_031762675.1. Lineage (NCBI taxonomy): Eukaryota > Viridiplantae > Streptophyta > Magnoliopsida > Buxales > Buxaceae > Pachysandra > Pachysandra terminalis. The sequence goes on from JAUPMG010000011.1 coordinate 1,684,999, forward strand.
CAACATTTGTTTCAAATGGTCAAATTCCTCAACATAAAATGATTACAATTAGCATCATATTTAGAGGGGCAATAAGAAAAGAAGAAAAAAAAACTTGGAAGGAATCCAATTTTTCCTAATAAAATAAGAGCTAGGAAACATAGCAAAACAAACTTGAGAAAAAACTGATAGTGATATTATATTATTTTTGCTCCACAACCTACCATGTTTCCCAACCTTGGGGTTGCAAAATACTGAAGAAAGCAGATAGGAAAAAGACAACTTTATTTTAATAATTTTCGATGAATCACAAAATTTTGTTAGATGAAGGAAGAGAACTAATGTACAGTCAGCAGAAAACCCAACAGGAAAAAGTCAACTATCCAACTCCTTAGATACTCCCCTCAAGAACAACTTAAAAGCAGAGCAAAGGAGGTTGCTTATGTCTTTGCTCTCTCTTCCCCACTTCATCTCTTTTCTCTGTTATGGATATTACCAGTCATGCTTGTACGCGTTGCAGTTGGTTCCCACGTTAATATATATTTTTTATGTGTGGGTGTATTATAACAAAAACATATTAATTTGTCATATTTTTACCTTATCTTTGCATAAAAGTGGGTCATGTTTTATATATCAACATTTTCCTTGCATATCCATCGTATCCATGATTTTTTTAGCATAGCCACGCATATCCGATGTGATGCTCAATACGTATCCGTTTTCAGGCCGACCGATACACTACCTAGCCATGACTGCATTTGGGTAAACTTTCCAACAGAAACTTGTTAAAAGCAGAAAAGCAATTTGTGAAAGTTATTTTAGTTACTTTTCCTTTGTATGGTTAAAAGTAAAAGTGAGTTTGGTAGGTTGTGATGTGACCTAAGAAGTGCTTTCCTTTTTTTTGGGAGAATTACACTGAGCCCCTAAGGTTTCTGACAATTGCAGTTAGACCCCCTGAGGTTTTTGAAACTACAATGACACCCTTCGTCGGAAACCTCAAAGGGTTGGTCAACTAACGATAAAGATTTTATTGATAATGGAAACTAATAAGGAAATACATATTAGATGACGAGTAAAAGAAGAGTGTACAGAACACACAGGAAACAAAAAAAAAAAAATGATAGGACCTGGGCTGACTCCCCAAAAGCCCCACTTGATGATCTTCTACCACCACCCAATAATCACCCAGTAATCTACAAAGTTGCCTACAGCTAAGACTACTTTCCAAAAGAATCATCTCCCAAAACAGCCAGTAAATCAAGCTGGGATTCCTGAGTCACCAAGCTCCAGCCAACCAAGGTTGAGATCACCTTCTTAATTAATAACGACACCTGCACTTGCTTCCCATTGAAAGTCCTGTTGTTGCGGCTCTAACCATAATGACCAACATACAACAACTGAGCACGAATTCCAGAAACAGCCATGTCTGCCTTTGATCTTCTTCAGTTCCCAACAAGACAAAGCATCCTTAAGCTTCCTTGGCAAAACCCAGGATCTTCCAAATCTGCATAGCATTGACGACCATACCTTACTAGCCACTTAACAATGTAGAAGAAGATGATCAACTGACTCCGCTTCCTTCTTGCACATAATGCATCGATTAGGAAGAGACCACCCATGATGAGTTAGATGTTCTATAGGCAGTATCTTATCTAGAGGCGCCAACCAAAGAACGAATGACACTTTTGATGGAGCATGTGACTTCCAAACACTGTTCGTAACATTAGATTCTGAGCTGCCCTGAAAAAAAGATGAATAAAAGGACTTTACCGAGACACTACTGCTACCTTCCCACCTCCCAGTTCTGGTATCCATGCCCTCATCCACATCAGCACCTTCCAGAAGACTGAGAAGTGCTGTCATCGGCTCCATTTCACGATCAAACAGAGGGCACCTTAGCGGGATGTTCCACGACCCATCCCTAGATACATCCTCGCCAACCCAAACTTTCTTATTCGAAGTCACTCCATATAAATCCAGAAATCCGTGACAAAAGAGTCTCCCCATGCCACATATCTTCCCAAAACTTCACCCTGTACCCACTGGGTACCTTGCACTTCAGCTTCTCCATGAATCTACCTTTCATACCCATAATCGCCTTCCACACACCACAACTGTAAGAGTTTCTACAACCTTCTAAAAACCAACCTTTGAGAAGACACCCATACTTGGACACTATAACAGTCCCCCACAAACTATCAAGTTCGTCTCCAAACCTCCATAGCCATTTTCCTAGCAATGCATCATTAAAGTCACTAAAAGATCTTAAGCCGAGAGACCCCTCCTTCGGTGAACATAAAACCAACCATTTGGCCAAATGGAATTTATCTTTGTTCCATAAGAACTCTCTTCGAAGTTGCTCAATGTTACTTGCCATAGACTTCGGAATTCTCAAAATGGAAAGCATGTAGGTCAGTAGGTTGGCTAAGGCACTACTAATTAATGTCATCCTACCACCTTTCGACAAATGTTCCCCTTTCCATGACACCAACTTACGCTCCACCCTTTCGATAACTGAAGTTCAAACCGATGCTTTCTTGAAACCAGTCCCTAACGGAATTCCCAAATATTTGGTTGGGAGAGAACCAAGGCTACAATCAAGATTCAAAGCAAATGAATCCATCAAATCTCCTCTGCCATCCCAAAGATTTCACCTTCTTCAGATTGATGCGAAGTCCCAAAACTGCCTCAAAACACACCCAAATACATCTGAGGTATCTCAATTGCCTATTAGAAGCTCCACAGAAAATGAGTCTCATCCACGAACTGTAGGTATGAAATGAATAGACCCGATACACCTGGCATAAAGCCCTCCAAACGCTCACTGCTTACCGCCCATTAAATCAGTCTACTTAGAGCTTCTTCCATCACCAACACAAATAAGAATGGGGAGAGGGGATCTCCCTGTCTTATTCCCCTTGATGGTCTAAAGAATCCTACGGCCTCAACCAAATTTGAGAAAAATACAGTTGATATACAAATTCTAATCCAATTTCTCCATTTGTTTCTGAAACCCATCCTTTTCAACATATATATGAGAAAATCCCATTTCACATGATCGTAAGCTTTCACCACATCCAACTTACATAAGATCCCTGGCTTCTTTTCCCTATTGTCTTAAATCTAAGCATTCATTAGCAATTAAGACCCCATCCAAAACTTGGTGACCTCCAACAAAGGACATCTGATTGGGGGACACGAGAAGGGAGCACCTCTCTTCAATCTACTTGCCAATAACTTGGAAATGATTTTATAAAAGCTTCCCAACAGACTTATAGCTCTAAAGTCTTTTAAAGCACATGCCCTTTCCTTCTTTGGAATAAGGGAGATGAAAGTGGCATTCGCACTTTTTTCTAACTCTGAATTTGACATAAAGGCTTCCACCACCTTCTTTAAGTCTTCTTTATTGAATTTACAACACTTCTTATAAAAAGGCCATATAAAAACCATCCCTACCCAACGCTTTGCCTCCATTCAACTCTTGAACCACCCCCCAAACCTCCTCTGATGCTGGGGATTCCAAAGAATCACTCTCTCCCTCCAAACAATTGAAATCCAAACCATCTAAGCTTGGTCTGAACAAGCACTCCTCCTTGTATAAACCAGCATAATAACTTTCCACAGCTTTCTTGATCTCAGATTTTTCTTCAATGATAGACCTGTCCACCTCTAGTCTAAAGATAAAATTAACTCTATTACAAGCTTTGGCCATGCAATGACAGAATTTAGTGTTTCTATCCCCTAGTTCCAACCATAATACCCTTGATTTTTGTCTCCAACTAATCTCTTCCAATCTGGCCCCCTTTTTAAACTCAATTTTCAGCCATTTCCTCTCTACCCCTTCTTGTGAACTAAGGATCTGATTTTCCTCATTCAAATCTTGCTTCTCAATCCACTTCATCAGCATCAACTTTGAGGACTCTATCCTGCCAAAGGTATTAAAATTCCACTCCCTAATTTTCTGTTTGAAAATTTTTAATTTTTTGCAGAAAATATGAGTAGCACTACCTTTCACCTCACACTCCTCCCCCATCACTTTCCCACCAACTTCAGAAAACTCTTATCCTCTAACCACATATTTTGAAACCTAAAAGGTGCCGCCCTCCTCAGCCAATCCGTACACTCAAGTAGGATAGGTTTATGATCAGATATGGATCTTGGCATACACAAACCTTTCAGGTCTGAAAATTTATCTACCCAACTGAGATAATAAAAATCTGTTGAATTTTGACATCGATGGATTTGTTTCATTAATCGACCACGTGAAATCAACCCCAATCATCGGAACATCAAACAAATCATTCCGGCGAATAAAATCAGAAAAACCTCTCATCGATTACAATAAATAGTTGCATCCTTTACTCTCCGAGACAAACTGACTCACGTTGAAGTGGGGGGGGGGGGGGGGGGGGGG
>JAUPMG010000011.1:1695958-1706734 GCA_031762675.1 Pachysandra terminalis
AGATTTTATATTGAGTTTGGGTTTGATTTAAATTATTGATATTAAAGGATTTTAATATTAATTTCAGATTTGACTTCAATTGATTTAAATACTTCCGCTGTACATGTTTATTGTTTTTCTACATATGGTTTGGATAGCCACTCCCGTGTGGAATGGGGTGAGAGTCACGTCTCGGAATTCGAGTGCACCTCAATAAGAGGGTGGACTGGATTTGGGATGTGACAGTGTGAGAGAGAAATCATTGAGGTTCCAAAAGGGGGAGAGGATGACCCAAAAGAACATGGATGGAGTCACTCAAAAAGGATTTGCATACTCATAATTTGAATGAAGATATTGTTGTTGACAGATTGGGATGGAGGCCTAGGATTCTTGCTGCCGACCCCAACTAGTTGGGATAAAGCATATGAAGATGAAGATGAAGATGATGATGAATCTTCTCATTAGAGTTGCCAAAATTTGCTTTGACAACATACTTTTATGCCCTCGATTAAGTTCATTCATCTAAGATAATTCTCACTTACGAATTTTTAACAAGCTTTACTTTATTAATAAATTTATAAACATGACAATTTACAAGAAATATTAAGTGCAAAAGAATGAAATTAACTAGGTGACCGCCTTAGGGCCTAACATTTTACTACCTTGGTGTGGCGTAGGAGCTCCTAGGCAACCTTCTTGAAGTCACCACCAGCCCTACATCACGATCCAAGTGGAGCAGGGTTGGCTAGGCAAACTAGAAGCCCAATCAATAAGTAATGATGCTTGGACCAAGCTGCTTAACATTTAAAGCTAAATATGACCTCAAAACTAGGATAAGTAGTCCTCATAAATTTAAATGAACTAAGAGATTCCTGTTTCTTTCTCCGATTATTTTTCCACGTCTCGGCTTTTTCTTTGTGGTTACCAATTCATTTCCATCTATTTTATACCATTATTCATCCGCATTGAAATGTAAATATTTGAATGAGCTTTATCACCGTATTGAGATATGAATATTTGAGTCTTACAAATTTTTTCAAAGTATTCTCGCGTACCCAAGGTGTAAGCTATGAGAGAAGAAGAGGCTTCGAAGTTCAGCACAAACAAAAACTCTTGACACATGCATACCACATATGATCTCTTTTGTTAAATATGACTCATTTAAGCAAAGTAACTCTTTGTAGGAACAGTGACCGAAAACATTATAATTGCATCTTCAAACAACAAAAAGAATTAGCAGTTCAAAGAATGCTTAGACAGGAGATAAAAGAATTGGTCGATCAAGATGTTTGCCTCGAAAAATGTGTCACCATATCTTGAGAAGTTGAGGTCTGAAGATTCAATGCTCTTAGCAATAAGTTCCTGCATATCGCATATCGCATATCGCATATCAAGATAAGTGAATTAGAGAATCTTTACCACCAATCTATTGAAAATTGAAAGTCACACCCAGCTGAGTAATCTTCACCAGAATTATAAGTACACGTACCAGATCACCAGCATTATCCAGATATATCTGGACCACTGCATCAGCAAATGTTGCAGGGTCCAGAGGCGCTGCTATATTCCGTTTGCGGGTCTTGATCCGCGTACCACTGGATTTACAGAATGGTAGAAACACAAAAAGAATAAACAAAGATATCAACAAATTAGCAGTGGCAAATTTGACAAGCTTGAAAAAAGAAACATCAAACAAAAAAGTAAAATCAAGACTAGAAACTATATATGGTTAAATTCCACATCTATGACATGCAGTTATCTCAAAAGAAAACGATATTAGCAGAACATATACTTGTCTGTGATATTCGATTATTTCAAACAAAATAACATCAGAAATAATATTCACTTTTTGACCAGAGTTGTCGAAGGTGAACCCCTAAGTGCCTAGTAACCCTGCTAGGTGACTAGGCAATTTTCTGAGGGCCTAGGAGAGTTTTTCTAAGGACCTAGATGATGCCCACCTGGGTAAACATTGCCTAGTGGTCTTCCTAAGCTACCATGCAACTGCCTAGGCATGATTTTGGGCATGTACTCACTAAACTAACTAATTGCATAATTTTAAATTTTCTAATCATAAATTTAAAAAAAAAAAAATAACTTATGTTATAAAGTAGCAGCACATTAAATTAGTAGTAAGAAGTTAATGCTTAATTACATGGTAATAACTTATTACTAGCTTAGAACTATTGATTAAACATTTTTTGTACATATAAAAGCCTATTAAGATAACATTTGACTAGAAGATGAAGGCATAGGCACCCCCTCTCTCTTTTCATTGTCTAATTAGATATGCTATTTTAAGCAGTAAGGGGTATCACTATAGTTTCATTTTATTTTATTCAGTTATATATAGGCAAAAGGTTTTCTGCACTGTTGCAACAGCTTTTATTAACTGTTGCCACACGGCCATTTCTGCCATTTGAAGGAATAATCTTGCCAATCCAGATCGTCCATTTGGCAGGGGACCCTCTAGATTAGCCATGTGTACAATATGTTAACCTATATAAGCCCCAAATAGTACATGTGTATTAGGTTTTTCCACATGTATTAGTGACCACCCAATTTTTTATATTTCTTAAGTTTTACCAAAAAAAAATGTTAGTTTAGGTAAACCCTTTATGCCATGTGCCAAATGTCTTTGGTATTGAAACTTGGTATGTGACCTAGGATTGACAGTGTGCGTGTCTACATATATATATATATATATAGATAGATAGATAGATAGATAGATAGATAGATAGAAAGATATATATATATAGAGAGAGAGAGAGAGAGAGAGAAACGATCATTTTTCATTTTTTAAGGTCTTCTCTTTATCCCTCTTATTTTCTCTTCTTCTCGTCCTCCACCTTCCCCTTCTCCTCCATCCTTCTCTAACTGGTTTATCCATAATACCTTAATACCTTACATGGTATCACAGCATCGGGTTGATCTGGTTCATCTTTATCTCTTACTATTCATGCGGTACAATTCACGGATATTGTTCACATTGTACTATTCATGGGTACTGTTGCATGGTACTATAGATATTCTCGGTAAGTTGAAATGCCCTAACTAGGCTAGTCACCAGATTGTGTGGTTGCAGATTGTACCCATGTAAGCAGGTTCTTTGAAGGGTTTGTGATGGTTTGTTGATGATTTATTTTGATATAGCCGAAGTTGTTTACAATTATGTAATGATGTTTTGTGAGTCTGGTAAGTTCAGATTGAAGAAAGAAAGTAATGGAAGAAACGACTGGCTCTACAGCCCAATGGTACTTCAAGCTTGGTCTCCCTTCCTGCTGATAAAAAAGCTCTTATTGTCATTGGGAGTTTGCTATTAAATATTTTCTTGATGGTTCCATTGAACAACTCAAAGCTGTTCTAGTTTCCAAAGGATACTCAGATATATGGTATTGACTACTCAGAGACATTTTCTTCTGTTACCAAAATTCCATCTGTCTATGTTATAATTTCACTTTTTGTTACTGTGATTGGCCACTCTATCAGTTGGATGTGAAGAATGCCTTTTTACATGGTAAGTTGGTTGTTTGTTGCTAAGTTGTATGAGATTTGGCCTTACGCGTTGTGGAGTTGATCATACTGTGTTTAATCGACACGAAAGTAACAGTATGGAGTTATAATATTAGCTGTTTTGTGGATGATATAGTTCTCACCATGGTTTCAAGGATCGGGCGATACCGGTCCGGTCCGGTTCCAACCCTCAATACAAAGACTTGTATTGCCGGGTTATGGACCGGTCATCCGGTCCGTGACCGGTTCCAACAATTCGACGACAGGTTCCTCTGGTCCGGTACGGCCGGTCCGGCAGTCCGGTCCCGCCGATCCCACCAGTCTAACGACCGGTCCAGTGACCGGTCTCGGCCGGTCCAGCGCCGGCTGAAATTTTTTAATTTTTTTTTAATTTTTTTTTGTTTTCTATACCGGATCGGGACCGTGAAGTACCAGTCCAGACCGGCAGTTCGAACCGAAACCGGGAGGGATAGGACCGGAACCTGGCGGATCAGTCCGGCGACCGGTTCCGGTCTTTAAAACCTTGGTTCTCACAGGTGATGACAATACTGGAATTCAATAGTTGAAGATGTTTCTCCAACAAGATTTCCAAGATTTCCATACAGACCTTGGGAAGTGGAGATACAACTAGAGCATGAAGGTAGGCACGTTCTCATCATAGTATTTCTCTTTCCCAACCCAAGTACATTCTGAATCATTAGAAAGAGGATTATTGGGATCCAGGCCAATTGATTCTCCTATGGATCCTAATGTGATGTTGTATCCTAATGAAGGAGACTAGCTTGAAGACCAAAGCAAGTATAGGTTGGTTGTTAAGCTGAATTATCTGACAATGAGACTAGCTGGATATTTCATTTGTAGTTAGTACAATTAGCCAATTTATGGATTCTTCTTGTTATCCTCACTGGGAAGCTATTATCCATATTGTGAAGTATTTAAAAAGGTGCTCCTTGACAAGGTTTGTTGTTTCAAAAGCACGCGACCCTTATATATTGAAGGCTTTACAAATGCGGATGAGTATGTTCTTTTTTAACAGAAGATCTACTATTGGGTATTGTGCATTTGTTGGAGATAAAATTATGTCCTGGCAAAAAAATGTTTAGTATGTGACATCCCTTGAGCTTATGACAAGAAAGGAATGGCAAAAGGTACAAGGCAAGGTAGGAGTGCAAGACGAAGTAGATGTTGATGGAGTATGCAGTGCGGGAGCAAACACCGGAGCTGGTCTCATAGGGGCGGTAGGGAAAGAAGATGTTGGGTTCGTATCTAGTCCTGGCATTAGAACGTATTGTGACGCTCTTCTGCAGAATTACGGAAATGGGCACTGGCAGATTGCTTGTAGGAATCCTAGGTGTTGGCGGAGGATGCCGGTGGTAGCTCACGAGGAGATTCAGATTCAGCACAAGATATTTGGGTTTGAAGGTTTTTCAAATGGCAATGCGGTGGGAGTTGCTGAACTAGCTAGGAATATTGGTGGTGTGTTCCTTAAAATTTCTTTGTTAGCATTGAATGGTAGGGGAAAATCAATTATTTTCCCTAAATCAAAAGCAAAGTTGGTTTGGGGTTATGTTCTATTAGCTGGAGTGAGATTATTAGAGGAGTGGATCAGTTCAGCGGGATATCAGATGTGGTGGATTTCGAGGGGAAGGAGGTAGAAGAGTTTATTAGAATTAATATCTCAGAAGGGGTTGTGACTGAGGTTGGATGTAATCCAATCATTGAGTGTAGTCAGGTATGAAGTGGAGCTCCAAGATTAGCGGTTTCCGGTGTTATGCTGCTCATCAGACGAGGTTTGCTGGATAGAGGTTCGAGGTGGTTTGAAACAGTTATTGGGCAAGGAAGTTCTCTACAAAGCTATCATTTTATCCCCAGGGGAAGCTACCATTTCCGTCCCTTCAAGCTAAATCGTTAGATCATTACTAGATACTTGTAGCTTCACTAATGTTAGATCGTGAGATTTTCGGAATGGAGGATGGGTTTTGTTGGATTGGCAAGTCCGACTAGTAATTCAGGGTTATGGTTCGCAGTCTTTGGGGTTCCCTTGAATGAATGGGCCACTAGAACCCTTAATATCATTGGAGATGCTTGTGGGGGTTTTCAGGGTTCAAGGATTTCTTTTTCTTGTGGTGCATTGGCCGGAGCTCTCTTGATCAGTGTCAGGGAATGTCAGGTATGTCGGATTCCCCGTTCAGTGTGCATCGACGTTGGGGGCATTTTGTTTGAGTCTTATATTGAAGTTGTGCCTCCCATTTGGTTTTGCTAACTCTTTGTCTGGTGAGTGTTTCCTCTATACCAGTAAGGGCGTTGGGTCTTCTGCGTTGAGTTCTGTTTCTGCTACTGAAGTGCTCTCTGTAGGTGTGGTGACACACATTCCCCATGTGATTCGAACACTTCTGGGTTTCTCTCAGGCGAAGAACCTCTGAGGTTTGTTTTTCCAAGTGATGTTATTGAGGTTGAGAATTCCTTGGGTAGGGACAATGCAATAGAGGATTCGGATTAAAGTGGGTTGAGGCGGGGGTAGAGAGTTTGGACGAATGGGTGGGTAGAGAGTTTGGACAAATGGGTGGGTGTGGAGAATATTGCTGAAACATACGCTGAGACCACACCGAGATATACTCCGAGACCCTATTTGACCTATTTTTGAACTTTAAACTCTAGGACACCTAAACTAGACCTAACCTCACTGATTTACCATGATATTAGACCCCAGAAATAAGCCTAATAACAAGACACTTACGATCAAGTCCTAACCAATTTTAGCCAACTAATGCCATGGATTAGGAAGTGATATTTTGAAACACTCAAGGGACCAGACCTTAGACCTTTCTAATAGTGTCATACCCTCTTTTAGAGCATGTCTAGGTACAGAAATTGACTTAATAATTCAATGACTATTTATTACCAACTTGTATGTGATTTTGTTTAAATTAGTGCATTATGTGAGTGAAATACCTTATTATTTGTGATCATACATCTCTATAACTACTACCATCATAATTACTATATATACATGAATATTCTTGCCAAATATGAGATCGTATGCATATTAATCTAGAATCATAAGAATGTGCTCAAGTCGATGAAATTATGAATATATGCCTATGTTATTTTTCACTTATTGATTGTGATTGTGCAGAAAAAATTAATGATTGAATCTATGAGTTGCATTGGGAACACCCTACTGTGATAGCAAAGTCTAATACCCTAACCTTGCATGGGATTAGATTACACTTCAGACCATTGACTTATTATTTACCATTTTTGTCCCATGGTTGGACTATATATGTTGTTTACTCCCAAGGTGCCCTATATCCATGATGGTGCTCCCAAAATACTTATGGAAAGATGAAAGGTGAGGGAAATTCACAAAGTAACACCAAATATCTGAATCATATACCCTTTTGTTGGTTGTTAATATGCAAGATTCTTTTAGGAGTTTACAATTGGAATTCTTTGGAGTATTACCCTTGATCACAAATAAGTAGGGGAATTGTGCCCTCTAGGTCGAAGCCCCTTAAAACCATAATGTACACATGAAATATCTTAACTTGAGAATGGCCCTGTATGAGGGGATGGTTCGAGAAGACATCTTGCTCAAGGAATGATTGATCATGTTGGAACTTACAATATTAGCATACTTAACTGCACCTTACATTGCATATTGCTTGTTGATATTATTGTATCTTGTGTATGATACACTAGGTCTAATTTGCATATAGAAGTAGGATCATTGATATTGACCATTATTCATTATACCATGATGAGAATTGGGAGAGAAACACTTATTGTATCATTGCTGATTACATTATCATTATTCATCATAGATTTTACAAAATACACTTATCATATTTATTATATTGTTTGTATTTTCATAGCATTGGGATATGAGTAAATACCTTGCTTTGAAGGAGTACTCATCCGGGCTTTCCAGCTTATGTTTGTTGATTTATGCTTTTTTTCAGGTTTAAAGAATAGCATAAGGCGAGCTTGGGAAGGGACTAGGATTGAAGAATAGTAGATAGGTCTTTTTGTATTATAATTATACGTAGATCTCATCAATTAAATTGTAATAAGACCAGATTTGCATATTTTTACTTAAGTTATAAATAGAACTTTATTGTTTACCGCTTATGTTTTGATTATTCTTTCCACTCCCATATTTATTTGGGGTGAGAGTTACATACTTTACTTTTGGGAATCCCAAGGATCTCAATGGTTTAGGATGTGACAAAACCCAACCTTCTGCTTTTTTGAGAAAGCAAATAAAGACATCTCTAACAAGTGTGAACAAGAAAGGAGAGAATAGATCACACTGATGTAGACCCATCTAGATGACTTAGAATGACCAAAAGTGGTTGAGGAAGGCAACAGAGTTGGGAGAGAAACTCTAGTTTGCAAGTTAGATCTTGATAAGGCAAATGATAAAGTAGAGTGGCAATTCCTAGACGTCATCTTAGAGTGGAAAGGATTTAGGGATAGCTGGAGGAGTTGGATAGGCAGATGTATAAGGTATCCTTTTCCTTTGTGAACAGCCACTTTCTTTACTGCATATCAGACCCGAAGCAATCCAAAGTCCTAGGGGACTTGTTGTACGAGTTAATTGATATACCCAGTCCCAACAACATAAGATAGAAGTATTACTAAACTGTGGCCGCCCCTAATATAAACTGAAACACATAAATTGACCACAAAATTTCAGCATAAGACTAGAATTTGAATTTTATTCCTTAAGTATTGCATTAGAAGACAAAAAAGGACCAGGATGGAGTCAGTCAAACTACTTTGAAAGCACAACAAGGTTTGTGCTGTCAAAACCCAAATTGTTAGCACGATGCATTATTGACTTTATGTTCATGTATAACAACCAGAAAAATTTTGGAATGGAGAACATAAAAAAGGAAAAGGTAGTAAAACATGTATAAAAGTCTATTTTCAAATCATCCAATCTATGCACAAGTTCATCAAGGGAAATTTAAATAATAAAAGCTCTAAAAATTGTGTTACTGTAGACAATATGGTCATACTAATTGGTGTTTGCAGTTGCTGAGCACAGCACTTCATAACATTTTTTTCAGGGGAGGATATTGTAACTTCAGAAACTTGAGTGACATTTACGACTCCAAAATAATCAGAAACCTCATATATACTAATATTAAGCTTGCCAAGAATCAAGATCTGGAATATAAAAAATAAAAAATAAATAAAATAAAAACTGTAATGAAACTTCTTCTCAATTTATACTACAGAACAGTGAAGAAATCATAATCAATTCTTTTCACATAATATAAGTTACACCTGCAAATATTTTAGTATATGCAATGTGTTCAAAAAATAGACAGTTGATTGAATATATACAGCTTGGAGTCTTCGACTCAACACCTCGGCCAAGTCTTTAGGATTCTGCTCTAGACTTATAATCGGCACAACAATGTTAGAAAAATTCTACCTGTTTAAGTTCCAAATCTATGCAAAAACTCCAGCAAATGAAAGATCCAATGGAAGAGCAAAAGCAGAAGCTTATTAAATCTATTCAAACAGTAATGTCAATGAAGTGTCAAAATAATATATGGATCTATATATACCGTGAACTTCATTATTTAAATATAAAATTAAATGTTTAACAGTAATAATGATGAAGTGCCAAATTAAAATTTGGTGGATTTAAACCCACCTCAAACGTCATTATTTTAATAGAATAACAAAATAGATCTATCTTATAAGTAGTAGATATAGTTGAACTTAACAATTTATCAATATAGATAAATCAACTAATATGCTAAGAATAGAAAGCCATTAAATCACCAGTAGTAGAACTCAACTGTCCTGTGGAAAATGATCAAGGAACAAGATAATGAACAACGATTACCATAATCACACATAAAGTTAAGCCGAAGAATAGATGCATCATCAAATCATATGAAAACCCAAACCAGCAGAAAATCAAATAAACCCTAATGAATACATACCCGAGAGTGGGTTTCTCCTTCGAGCTGCAGAAAGGAACAGAAATATGAAAAAATAATCAAAAATATTATTCATTACGAATCAACACCAACGAAGAGTAATAGATTTTAACTAAGAACGGAAATATGAAAAAATAATTATTCATAAGAAAAGAATCAATACCCACTAAAGTCTTAGATTTTAACGACAGACCATATAAATAGAATATCCTTATACATCTTCCCATCCAAATCTAGATAAAGCGCCAAGAAAAAGAATTACCTTTTCCAGATTTAAATAAAAACCCAATTCAAGAAAGAACAAATAAAACATGGAAAAAGAAAGAAAAATAAGAACAAGTATCACATATCTCTGCATTTAAATTTCCCCAACAAGGAAAAAAGAAAAACAAAAAGAAAAAGGAAAGAGAAGAAGATAAAGAACTTTGTTGGAGATCCACTGAACTCAACTACGAAGTAGTAAAAAGCCAAACCAACAAAATCATCAAACAAATACCCATATGGATCAGATGAAAGAACAAATAACAAAAACGATATTACCCCTACATATGTCACTGCATAAAGGAAAAACATTTTATCTGAAGACCCCCATTTAAGAACAGATCTGGTATAGATTTAATAAAAAATAAAAAAAAAAAGAGGGAAAATAGGACAAGAATATCATCATTGGAAGGACGGAGAAGAGAAAATAATGGTAGAAGGGGTTGATCGAAGTCGATCATTACCTCATAAACCAAGACCGAGTGAGATCGAAGAGAGAGAAGTGTGCTTTGGGTTGCAAGGAGATGATGATATGAAAACTTCGATCGAGTCCGAACAGAGATATTTATGTATTTATATACAGAAATACAGAAATAATCAATTAAAGCTTTTTTTTTTTTTTTTCTTACGATGGAGGGTTTCGCATCCTCTACAGCTTAAGAAGTGCATCAATCCATACAGCAACCGTTGGATTGCTGCTACGTGGGTATCTAAGTGGTACCAAAGGCAAAATGAGAAATGGTACCTAGTTCTGAGGGTACTCATATTTTATTTAAAACAAAACTAACGCCGTTAACGGCGTTTTCATTTATTTTTTGCCGCGTCCCTTTTTGTTGTTCATGTTTTCCCACCTCTTTCCAAACTCATTCCAAGTTCCACATTCTCAGCTTCAACAACATCAATACTCTAAAGAAGAGAGTATCTACAACATCATCAACAACATCAATCTCTACTCATTAACATTTTTAGCAAACTGTTAATTATTTTTTTCATTTCATTAAGAAGGATCAATACTCTAGAGAAGAGTATCCATCATCAACAACATCAATACTCTACTAAA
>JAUPMG010000011.1:1727243-1740134 GCA_031762675.1 Pachysandra terminalis
GAATTGTAAGGCCCAGCTGAGCGCCCTTTTTATTAGTTGTATTTTGTTTAGCTACTTCCTTTACTTATGTTGTTAGCATCCACATACTCTATGATGAATGAGATTATTATTTGCTTATCATTTGGTTTGGTTCGATATGACAATCCGCGGTCCAGAAGTGGATCCCGAAGGTCTCACCTTGAGATTCGTGCCATCCCACCTAGGAATTTGTACTCGAATTTTGGGGCGTGACATTGATGGTGGTGGTGAAGGTGGTGACAGGCTTCATAGTGTGGTCGAAGGTGGGTGATGATGGTGGTGGCAAAGCTAGTATATGGTTTTGGGGGACAATGGTTGCCATGGGTGGTGTTAGTGCTTGGCTGTTGGGGGTGGGGGGTTGAGAGTATAGCCTGAGTCTTTGGGGATATGATTAGTATCTCTCTCTCTCTCTCTCTCTCTCTCTCTCTCTCTCTCTCTTTATCTATATATATATTACTGTTCTACTTTTTGAAAGCCATTTCATTCAAACACATCGTAACAAATATTCTTTCCGAAGGTTATTCATTATTATTATTTTTTCTTTTGCATCAAAATTTTGAAAGCTACTTTCAAAACCTTAACTAAACAGGCTCTAAGCTAGCAAATCTTGTTCATGAAGTCTATTTCCTTTGCTGAGTCTGATAATTGATATGGCTTATCTGGGAGCAAAATTAACGAAAAGAAATGAAAGGGAATTGCTCTTTTTTTGGCTTCAGGAAAAAGTTCGAAAGATTTTATCCCCTTTGGTCTTTCAACAATCAAGTTCTGCTGCATAAGTTACTATTCTTTATTATGTTTTCAATGTTGTAAATTTTTTAATAGACTTTTTATTTTGTTTCCATTCTGATTAAATAATGGCAAGTTTCAATTTATTATCCTAGACTGACCATTATAATATTTCTCTTCCAAGATGTGTACATTCTCTTATTTAGTGAATGTTGTTCAAATGTGAATCCTTCCTTGCCTTTTCTCAACTAGATACTTGATTTAGATTGTTGATCCAAATTGCTTGATAGTTGTAACAGTGCAACGGAACTAATTCTTGAATTTCAATTTCATTTTTGCTATATATTTGCACTGTGCTTGATGGTATCGATTTTAACTTTTCTTTTTCTATACCGTAATATTTACAATCATTTCTTGCTATTTAAAGTGCAGGATCCAGTTAGAAGTTTTACTGGTCGTGAGAAATACAAAAGGCCTCATGGGCAACTAAGGCACTAGAGAAACCGTCAGTGGTAAGAGTTTGATTTTCTATTTTTGAATTCTTGCCTTGTGAATTTGAAATACTAAGTATATTTGTTACACTCCTCATGGGGTGAAGCTCTAAGTTTGACTTATGTCTATAATGGGGAATTTAAACTAAATGGTTCATATTCATTGTTATTACTGTTTGTAAAATGCCATTTCATTATTGGCTTATTTCCAATAATGATTATCTGTATGTTTTTTACCATTTTACATTTATTTTACTGTACCGTGCAGTAAGGTTGGACTTTTGGCATGGTATTCATATCTGAAGTATAAGTTCAATACAACCACGTCATTACTGTGGTTTTCTTAGATCTTATCATTTTTTCTTGTCAGGTCATATAGTGACATTCTAGAATCTATGCCACTTTTTAATTTTTACACTTTGAACCTGGCAACTCTCCCCATTCAGGCATTTCTGTACTTATTCTTGCTCCAACCTCTACCCTCTTTTCCCAACAGCTATGGCTACACTCTCAAGGCCATTGGTTTATCCCCAGGTCACCTTCTCATCCTTTGATCTACCCATGCTCCACCATTGAAACTCCACATCTACCCTATGATCTTCCATCAAGCGACTTTTGATCCTGGGAAAGATCCTTTCCCAGGACCTGGTTCTGCCTCACCCAAGAGACTACAGTGCATAAGGGGAAGCGAATTGAGCAAAAGATGAATCCTGATCACCAGTCCAAAAAATATTACCATCCGAGATTTTTTGCTGAACCCACTTGTTATATACGGAGACGAAATTTGGACCACCAAGGTATAGGTAGCCTATTGAGATTACTGTTACTCTTGATATGAATGAACTGTGGTTACTAGATCAATAATTAGAGATGCCTAAAAATCTCAATGCCCTGAAGCAGCCATGGTGACAATGTATGGCTGCAATGTGGCTGCAATGGCTGGATACGCTCATAAAGCTACAATGGAAACATGATCTTATTTGTTTATTTTCTTCGGGAGAAGCAAGCTCACAAGGTAAACATGGAAGTTAGTACAAAAGTAATCAATGCCATTATCAGCACTACCAGCATCAGAATAGGCAATCAGCTTTGAGAAGTAACCGCTAATAACAAGCTTTAGTGTGGAGTTATTTGAATGAATGGAAAATCTGCAAAAATTGTATTTTAGAGAACATGTTTCTGTAACAAACTCACTAACAACACAAATTGCCTCAATATTATCTTCTCAGGTAAAATTACATACATGAGCATTACAATCACATGTTAATATCATATACCATCATGAAGAATCTCTTCATCAGTCAACAAAACCTTAAATTTAGTCCCATGAAGAGTATCCACATTGCACAACTTGGTCATTAGAAAAACCCAAATTATGTGGAACAGTTCAGCATGCTCAAATTTAATTAATTTTATCTTCATACCCATATTTGTTAGTTGGGTCATACCCATGGATTCTCTAGCAAACCCAATTATTTGGGTCCTTTAGGTTAGGATTTTATTATTATTATTATTTGTTAGAGTTTGGTTAAGAAAGTAGTTAGAATTAGGATTATCTAGAAAATTCGTGTTAAAATTTTAGTAGGATAATATTTCATGTTTTAGATGTTATTTTAGTGGTTTTAGGTCTCTTTAAGTATATGTATTAGATTACGACTCTTTGTATATAATTAGGGTTTAGGAATAAGTCTATATAAAGGGTATATTGATGTAAAGCGATGATGGAACTTGAATAGAACTTTGCACATTATGTGTTTTGAGGTGTGATTCCTCTTATTTATCTGGTTTTGGTGAGATTCCTTTACCAATCCTTGCTTCAAATTGGTGAGATTTCGATTAGTTCAAGGTCCTGGTAGTGAGATTCTGTCAAGTTATTCTCATTTTCTATTATTTTTCTTCTTTTATTTATTATTTTCTAGCAGTGAATTTCTGTTAGTTTATCCTTCTTCCCCTTTATTCTTTTCTTTATTTTCTTATACATGAAGATTTTCCTGCTGTCCTACATCAATTTTGGTATTAGCAGGCCCAAGTTCAATTAGTTGTATGTTCATTCCCATATTTATTAGTTGGGTCATACCCATGGATTTCAAGGTCCATTGACTAAGAGAGGAAAAAAGATACGGGAAAAATGTAGCCAAAGTGACAGGGGCCAAGATTTCCACACTTCAATTGGGATACTTCGCAACATAGGCATACTTAAAATGGAATGCGTTCTTGTTTAGTGCCTTTCCTATCTTTCTTCCTACCGGATCTCTTTTCAATTCAATTAGTCTAATCTTGCAATATTGGTAAAGTTCTGGGTATCAACATCTCTCTCTAGTCTATAGCTCCCCATGTAATCTTCGTTTGTTCAATTTTTTTGAACTTCGAAGTGTCATTTGCATCAAGGATAGATGGAGGCAGTGGATTAAAGGATGTTCAAATACTGTCTCCTTCATTTTAAATGGGGCCATGAAGAGTTTCTTCTATCTTTGAGAATCTTTGCCGAGGGGAACCCCTGACCCTTTATTCCTTTTTTACTTTCGTCGGTGATGTTCTTAGAGATAGGTTGTTTGTGTCTCTTCTTCGGTTTTCTGATGAATGCAATGCTCTTTATTGATTTCAAGAGGGAGCAAGTATATTGAAATGCATTTTAATGCTGTTTGAGATGGTGTTGGGACTAAAAGTTAATATGAATAAAAGCAGTGTAAAAGGTATTAATGTTGCACAGATGTTCTTCGTTGGTTGAGCTGTTGGAGTGTGAGGTTCAGAAGTGGTCTTGTCTTCCATTAGGTGATCATCCTTAAGTTTGTTTCTTCTAGGATCCTAGTGTTTGAAATGATTTGTAGGAAGCAACTGGATGGAAGATCGCTTTTGTTCCCTTTGGCGATACTACCTTGATCAAGGCCTTGTCAGTCTCTTGGTCTATTTCTTTTTGCCTCTCCAAAATCCTTGTTAAGGTTGTGAATGAGATCAAGAAAATCTAAAGGGGCGTTTTGAGAGATGGTAGTGGTTGTAGGAAATATTACCTAGTCAGGTGGGAGTTTGTGTAGAATTAGGAAGCTTAAAGGCCTTAACCTAGGAAATATTTTGGCTTAAAACTCAACTTTACTAGGAAGAGGGTTCTTGAGATTCAACACTAAATTTGGAAGCTTAACCTACTTGGTAATCAAAAGCAAGTATGGCATCTATCGGAACGATTGGGTCATTAGCCACAGAAAGCACTGAGTTTTAGCCCTTGGAAACACATTTGGATCTGGTTGCTTTGTTCTATCCCCCTGTTTGTCTTGTTAATAGGTCCAGCATTTTGTTTTGTAACGACCTTTAATGGGGAGATACTTTGCTATCATCCAAGTTCCCTTATATTATGACCTTTGGCTAAGTAATGTTGCCTTTGTTTCTACTATTCTGTCTTGATCCTCTTCAGGTTTGACATGAAACTTGGTCCGTAAACATGATTATAAGATAAGCAGATTTGTTTGAGTTGGCTTCTCTTTTTGAAACTCTTAGGGCTTGTTTCGTATAGCTTTTAGAAGTTACTTTTTAACTTTTCAAAGCCAAAAAGTCAAAGAATGAAGAAAAATTAGTTTGGTACCATAAATAAAAAGTAGCTTTTTAAAAGTCAAAAAGTCAAATATTAACTTTTCATGAGAAATCTAAAAAGAAAAAAGAAAAAGAAAAAGAAAACATTTTTCCAAAAGTTGAAAAGTCATTTTCTTTTTTTCTTTTTCTTTCTCTTCTACCCCTCGACACTTTCAAGTCTCCTAGCCTCTTCCATTTCGTCAAAACAGTTCTTCGAGTGTGAAAAATTGAAGAGCTCCTGTAAAATTACCATGGATGGTACACCAGACGTATGAAAATATCGATAAAATCACTTTCGACAAGGTTAGACGATGACAATACACTCTCCCAACACTCCTTTTCATTCACTCAAAAAGAAAAACCTCATCAAACAGTCTCACAGACAACAATGGAAGAACCCAACCCTCCATTACTTATTCTACTCCCCTTTCTTTTATCTTATACCCATCTCTCCTTCCAAATCCCCTTTATCTCCACCTTCAGTTGCATCACCTAATATAACAAAATCCTCTTTTTTATCCATTCTCGACCTTTTTTCCCCTATTCCTTTTGATTTATAATTAAACCATCATCAAAATGCTATTTTCAAAGATCTTGTTCCGTGCTTTTCATTTATTTTAAATTCTTATATTTCCGATTTGACATTAAAGCTCCTTTCCAAGCTTTTCCTTAATAATATTCCTTTTTTTTTTTTTTCCATTTTCAAGATCCCAACTAGCTTCTTTCTTTGTTTTTTGGCTTCCATGATGTTGAATATATACGTTCGAAAGTTTTTAGAAATTTGGAAAAACATAGGAAGCAAGACCAAAACTATCTTTCAAGTTTCAAAGTTTCACAATTCATTGTTCAATTGGGTTAATTCAAGGAGGTTGCTTGATCGACAGTAAAAGTTATTATGAAGTTCAGGAGTTACGATTGTAGAGAATATTTTTATTACTTGGATTTTAGAATATACATAAAAGAAAAGGATGTCATTGACCTGGTTGAAGTGTTTCAAGATCCGATTAATCAAATCCGTTTGCTTCAAATTAGTTATCTTGGTCGAGATCAAATTCAATGTTGGATATTAGAAGCTTGTTCATCTTGTTCTAAGCTTAAACCAATTCAACAGGACCACAAGCAAGTTCATGGCTGAGATGAAGTAGCTTATCTTGTGACCAACAATTTCCACGGTGCTATGCCTTTGAATGGGTCATTTATTAAGACATATTTGATCAGAGGTGGATGGAGATAGTAACCATTGTGCCCTCAAAGTCGAGGTTTGAGGATATTCGAATTTCTTAAAAATAAGAAGCTTTTAACTTTGTGTTACCAAAAATACTTTTTGATTATAAAAGCAGAATAGTAGATAATAAAATCTACTTCTCAACAGTTATTTTTTAACTTTTCAAAAGTTATACCAAATGAGACTTTCATTTGTACAGTAGTGTTTCACAAAGCCAACATTAGCAATTTGCTTTGGAATAGAAGAACTTATCTCCTATGGTCTATGTTATTTATATGACGCAAGGTGTTGTGCCCCGAATTCCACACATAAACGGATCCGGAATGGGATTCGAAGAACGACCCTCATCTCCTCAAAGAAGATGGACATCAGATACGTAGCATAAATGAATACAACAATTATACAAGCATATACCTTAAAATCTACAATGTTACATATCTATTTATAATTTAAATCTAAATACAATTAATACAATTATGTCATCCCTAGATCTAAACATTTAAGAAAACCTACCTACTCAACTCATGCTTCCGCTGCGCTACTCTCACTATCAAGTCTTCAATCATCTACAAAACACTGGGACCTCCATGAAATAGCAAATAAACAATGGAAGACAGATATAATCTCCAACGGCTTCATGCGGCTCCTCCTCGAGTACAGACTCAAAAGCTGTATACGCATGCACCAAGACACATACACACACAGGAAAACATAATGAGGTTTTCATCCCAATAAGTAGTTAACTATGGAAAGGAAATGTACATTAAAGCAATATGTTTTGAAAATAATTAACAACATAAGAAATTAAGTTCAGACCTTATCAAAGTAAAACAAATAAATCGTGCAACTAATAGATAACTTAAGAGAGTACCCGAACATAATTATAGGTGTTTGGGCACGTATAGATAGAACACGCACAACTGGTGCCAACCCCTTGTGATAGCTAGCTCATAAGCCTAGCTTACCTGAAAAATATAGGCAAATAAATAGATCAATGGCACAAAATATAATGAGGTTCGGCTAGTGATAGCCATAGCCTATGTTCTCGAGAGAAATCCACACACAAAGGTTATGTGGTTGTTGCCTTTATTCCTTGTATTTGTAGAGTACAATGGTGAGAAATAGAGGAGAAGAATGTGGAAGTGATAAGGAAGAAAAGAGAGAAGAGGAAAGGAGGAGAAGATGCAATATTTCTAAAATGGTTGTGGACGAGTTTAGGAAGCGTGTAAAAAATGATAATGTTTCCTAAACTCGTCCAATACCCCCTCTCAAGTTCGAGAATGGATGTCTTGCATGCCCAACTTGCCTATAAGCATCCTTGAACGGTCACGGCCCAAAGCTTTTGTAAAATTGTCTGTCGATTGATTTGATGTATGCAAATGAATTGGCTTGATAAGACCGGACTGAACCTTTTCTTGAACGGAGTGACAATCAAGTACAATGTGCTTGGTTCGTTCAAGAAATAATGGATTGGCTGTAATGTGAAGAGCAACTCGATTATCGCAAAGATGAAATCTGATGAGAAGCATGCTTGGTTCTAGGCATAATGAAATATGATGAGAAGAGGAAGAAG
Organism: Pachysandra terminalis; assembly: GCA_031762675.1. Taxonomy (NCBI): domain Eukaryota; kingdom Viridiplantae; phylum Streptophyta; class Magnoliopsida; order Buxales; family Buxaceae; genus Pachysandra; species Pachysandra terminalis. The sequence goes on from JAUPMG010000011.1 coordinate 1,734,838, forward strand.
ATAAATGGTAGAGGGAAAATCAAAGAAAATGGGGGAAAAATGACTCACCAAGATGGAGATCAAATGGAAAGACTTGGAAGGGTGGAATGAGGTTTAAAATACTCTAAGAAGGTTTTTAGAATTTGGGTAGGAGGAAGAATGAAGAAGAAATGAGAATAAAATGCATTTAAATAGGGGCAACCTGAATGTGCGCCGAACGGTCAGCGGAACGGAGGCTCGCCGATCAAAATTAAATTAAAATATATATTTTTTTAATTTTTTAACATGTATATTTATACATATATAGATATATACATATATACACCTGTCATTCCCTTAACCACTTACTCACACACAATTTAATAAATATATATGTATATACACACACACACACACACATCATCCACTCAGCACATCCCTAGCAATATTCATCACATTACTCGGTATTTATAGGTCACATAAACATGATATATATATAATTATTTATATAAACACAATTTATAGACACAAAATAGTCAAAGGTTTAGCCATCGTTTTTCCAGGTTCCCAACATCTTGACCCAAATTAAATGTTTTAAGGTTTAAAACCTTCTTGTTCTTTTCCTTGTATTGATAAATATACTCATTCATGTTCTCACTTGCTACTTATATATTCTTAAAGTTTTTTAATCCTGTATATACATATATTAATGCCTTCCATTCCTTTCAAAATTCAAGAATCAATGCATTTGCAACTACATCGATCTAGAAGAATTGAGAGGTAGTTGGCATTGGGTTCATACATAAATATAATGTTTTAGCACACAAACACGTCACAACTCCTTAACTTCGACACCTTAAGATATATCTTGGCTAAGGTCTCAACACATCATAACCTTTAAGAATCATCCTTCCAAAATATCGATTTGTGGCTGGCCATCCACTTATCAGTATCTCTTCAGAGTGATCCTTTAGGGTTTCATACAACAAACACCGTCACTCACTTCGCACACATCCTACTTATCTATTCCTTTAACAAACCCCATCCTAATTCATATGTTCTAGGTTCAATTCCTTGAAGTTTTAAACCCTATGTTAGGTTCTCGATCTTAAATTTCCTAAAAGGTTTAAATCGTGCTCTGATACCAACTGTCACTCCCCGAATTTCACACCTAAACAGATCCGTATGGGATTTGAAGAACAACCATCATCTCCTCAAAGAAGATGGACATCAAATATGCATCACAAATGAATACAACAATTATACAATCATATACCTTAAAATCTACAATGTTACATTGCTATTTACAATTTAATTCTAAATACAATTAATACAATTACATCATTCCTAGATCTAAACCTTTAGGAAAACCTAATTACCCAACTCATGCTTCTGCTGCGCTACTCTCATAATCAAGTCTTCATTAATCACTTGCAAAACACTGTGACCTCGAAGAAATAGCAAATAAACTATGGAAGACAGATATAATCTCCAAAAGCTTCATGCGGCTCCTCCTCAGGTACAAACTCAGAAGTTGTATACACCTGCACCAAGGCACATACATACAGGAAAGCATAATGAGGTTTTCATCCCCGTAAGTAGTCAACCATGGTAAGGAAATATACATTAAAGCAATATGCTTTGAAAATAATTAACAACAATGATGATAGAATTTAAGTTCAGACCTGATCAAGATAAACAGATAAATTGTGCAATTAAGAGAACTTTAACTTGGAGAGTACCAGAACACAATTATAGGTGTTCGAGTTACATATAGATAAGGCACGAACAATTGGTGCCATTCCTTTGTGATAATTAGTTCACAGACCTAGCTTACTGGCCAAAGGTTCACGGTAAAGTCTTCCTTATCACTTAGAGTCCAGGTCACATCATATCATATTAATTAGTCATTCCAATGTAATGGCCTGTACCAGGTACATAACCATTGAAGATGACTAAACCCCCCATCCCAATGATGGCACACCATAGCATAAACCCCTCCCCATTGAACAGATGGGCACATTCGTCACTTTCAAGGACAACAACACTTCACATATCTTCTATCAATGTCCAAAATGCCTAAATGTCATATACATTATCATATCATTCATTTTCATAGTCGTATATGTAAAAGTATGCATATCCAATTCCAAAATATGAGGTCACATATCCCTAACATACATTAATAAGTAATTACAATATAAATATTAATCACAATATTCTTTACATTTTTAGAGTAAAAACAGAAGCTAAGCTATGAAGAAAATAGGGTTATCTATATGTAACATAAAATTAATACCTTAAAACATAAGTTAAATTCATTCTTCTTATGGCCTGATTCAATATACTGGTAAACTCATGAACAAAACCTTAAAAGTAATATGGAACACATTAATAACATGGATTCAAGCATACGAAGATGAAAACTTCTTTTCTACCTATTACATTCCTCAAAACCATCTAAACATGCTTAAAGCCTTCAAAACAAGTAAGGGTACGAATTAAATCATGGTTGAACATTAAGAACATTGATACCTTACCTCAAAACCTTAACCTACAATTATAAACTAGATTCTCCAAGCCTTTCAGCCTCAAATATCTATTCTTACTTGCTGAAATCACCCTTGCCGATCTCTCATTCAATCTTTTGCTCTAACTTTCTCACTGTTTAGTCTCTAGGTTTTGAGAATAATAGTGAAACCGTAAATCCTTATATATTTATACCTAGGGTACTTATTAACTAATCATAGTTAGTCCTAATTACTTATAGTTATTTACAGGTTTTTCCTATTTATACCCGTAATACTAATTACTCATTAATGTACCACGAAGAATAATCCATACAATAAATAAAATTAAAATTTTTGGAAAGATTCCCAAACTTTGGCGAGGTACCTGCAAGGTGTCGGTTTGCTGATGGTTCGTCGGCGACCAAACATTGGTCCTCTGATGGGCTTCGGCAAGAGTTATTTCACATGGTACTGTCGGCGAGGGTCGGTCGATCTGTCGAAGGCTCGCTGATGGAGGGGAAAAGCATATTTTTGGGTATTTTCAATTATTCATCAATTGGATTTGCACAAAAATCATATCACGCATTTGTACACATTTATACCAGAGCAATCAAAGCTTCAGAACAATTTAAAAATAATTATTTCATGGATATCATTCATTATACTTCTTGTAGACAACAATAAAAATATAATCTATAATTTAATATAGATAAATCATTGAACCAACACTATAATTTATTTAATATGGATAATTAGGCAAATATAAAATGTGAACAAAAATTCGGGTCACTACACAAGGGGAGTTGAGTGATCATCTCTTTGTTCATTGTGATGGAGCGTGGGTGGTGTGGAGCCATCTTTGAAGGTTGGAATTATCTTTTGTTATGGCAGCCAACATTTGGTTAATGTTTTTTCATTTGAGACCTATGGGCCTTTGCTTGAGAGCAAGATCAGCTTATCAGTGCTTAGATCATGTCATCATTTGGATCATGAGAGATTAGAGAATAGTTGCTATGTCGTCGCATGGGTCCGAGAGTATCGGGTAGCTTGGCCTACTACCCAGCATGTTTTAAAAACTTGAGATTTGTAATTTGATCATAAAGCATAGAAATCTTAAAAGTAATTTATCATCTGATGTAATGATCTAAGTAAAGGTTTCTGTGCATGCTTTATTTACCCTTTACTCCTTGAAAGTTGTTTTGATTGTTCAATTTGAATTCATAACTTTAATGTAACAAAATTCTATCAGTACTATTTGATTCATTAGTTGCTATGCAGCTTATTTATTTGAGTGATTATCTTTTTACATCTCAATCTTTTTTTATTTGTTTTTGCTGATGTAATTCTTTCAATAGGCCAAGCGATTATTGCATTACTCATATTGAAGCTATGGTTTTGTTACAGATTGTGCAGGAAATGGTGATGCTATCAACAAGTGTGATGAGCATCAAGTGGACAATCAAAGGGAGGCCTAAATCTTTACTTACTAGTATAGGAGGAGATTTAATAGTCAGAGTCAATTCCAAGTTCACCCTAAACCAGATAAGTGACCAAGTCATTGAGCATGAGGAATTATGGGATTTTTCTGAATCATCAGTCATTGCTCAAGCATACTTCTGGACATCTCATCAATTTTTTGCTACAATTGAGGCTGGAAAAGATATTTCTAAAACTCTTAAGAACATTACAAGCCGTTTTTCAATAGAAAAGGAGAATGTGGAAATATATCCAGATCCTACTGGTGATCCAACAAAGGTAAAGTTATTCCAGTTTATATGTTATTTCATTTTTTTCTGAAAAGTAATGCTCTCTCTCAATTGAATATGCTTAGTTAGCTCTTTTCTTCTAAAAATTTAATGTGTGTTTAGCTCTAAACATGAAGAGGAAAACAACGATTTCATTGGTAATGAACTTGGTTTGTGTGTAACATATGTGATTGCCATCAGTACTTAGAGAATTTGGCAAATAAACTGTGATCTGCCAAAGTCTATAAACTGAGTCTTAGGTGCTCTTCATGTTCCTCCTTGGTCTGAGAGTAAACCAAGATGTCATCCATGAATACAACCACAAACTTGTCGAGGTAAGGTATGAAAATTAGTTGCATCATGTCCATGAATGTTGTTGGTGTGTTGGTTAACCCAAACGGCATGACGACAAACTCAAAGTGGCCATATCTCGTCCGGAATGCTATGTATCGGAATGTCCTCCTCTTTGATCAGTAGCTGATGGTACCCGGTTCGAAGATCTATCTTTGAAAAGTACTTAGCTTCCTTCAGTTGATCAAACAAATCTTCGATACGTGGCTGTGGATACTTGTTCTTCACTGTTACTTGGTTCAACTTTCGGTAATCAATACACATTCGCAATGATCCAACTTTCTTCTTCACAAACAGTACAAGTGCTCCCCACGGTGATGAACTCGATCTAATGAACTGTAAGGCAAGTAGATCATCCAGCTGACTCCTTAACTCCTTCAATTTAGTTGGTGCCATGCGGTAGGTCGGCAATGCAATGGGGTTTTTCTCCTGCTGACAGATTTGTACAAAATTCTACTTCTCTCTTGGGAGGTAATCCCGGTATGTCTTGGAATATGCTTCCAAATTGACATACAATGGGGATTCGTTCCCAATCTCTGACCTCATCTATAGACCACAACTCCAAACATGCCAAGTGACTTGACATTCCATATTTGGATCCATCTACCCTTACAAGTAAACTCTTAGGTGTTTTAAAACAAATTACTTGGTCATGACAGTCTATTTGCACCTGGTGTGCAATTAGCCAATCCATACCCAATATTACATCAAAATTACCCATATCCAACACAAT
>JAUPMG010000011.1:1740234-1758598 GCA_031762675.1 Pachysandra terminalis
CATCCTCTACAGCCAAAAATGTGCAGCAATCCAACGATGCCGTATGGATTGCTGCCCTTTTTTGGCTGTAGAGGATGTGCAGCCATATATAATACATAAATATAGACGATAATTTGGCTTAAATTGGTTCGGTTTGGTTTGGTTTAACCAAGACTTCAACCCAAAACAAAACCGATCTATTCGGTTTTATTATTTCAAAACCAAAACCAAACTAAATATCTAGAAACACAATCCAAACCAAACCGGAGTTGATTTGAGTCTGTCGTTTTCAGGTTGTACCAACCCAAGTTGCACAGCCCTAGTTCTGTGAGTAAACATTCAGTCAACTTGTTCAACTGACCAGATTGACTTGAACCATTATTGCTGGTTCGAGCTTGTTATTTGTTTTTAAGTCATTGATTTCCTTGAGAATGCATTAAGGACGAATGACAAGATATGTTTGATAAGGTGCATCAGTAAACTAACTAATGTCACCCGATATTCTTGATTAATAGACTTAATTGTATCACAAGTTTCTTGCATAGTTGGTGTGTTGTTCATTGTAATTTTATAAGATCTATGTTCGAGTATTATGATATCTCACAAGGAGCCAAATAACTTTAGATATCAACAGACCAATATATGATTGACAATATAAGTTTGCTTCAGTTCTGTAGAAAACTTTCCATTTCTTTCGAAGATTAGAGAGAACTTGATAGTTAGTGCGAGTATTCTATCAAAAAAAAAAAAAAAAGAAAAGAAGAAAGATAGTGTGAGTCGATCATTTCCATTTTGTCCCACACATAAAATAATATAAAACTTTGTTATTCTAAACATTAAAATTCTAGATTCTTCACAAATCAAAAAAATCATTAAAAAGATTCAAAGTAAAGTGAAACTTATGGTTTATGTATATAATAGATTAGCAGTCTGATTGTGACTATTGATATGACTGTTTAGGGAAGTTGTCTTCTGATCCTCCTTTCAAATTGAAAAGTCAGAACAGGACTAACTTCCTAGATGTTTGGCAGTCACTCACTTATTTCAGATATTGTCATTACTGTCATTCCCTTTTCCGTAATCTGCCTTGAATCCTCGTCTATTTGTTATGATTCTTCAGCATCTTTAATAGTAAAAATATTTATATTTTTATTTTCTATCTCTGACCCAACAAAATGAACATTATTTATATCAATCAATATATATATATATACATATAAGTCAAATGTATATCACACACCAACATATATTTTTTTTAAAGGTAAAGATTATATAAAAGGGAAGAAAGAATATACAAAACAAAAGAAATCAAGAAGGAAAGTTTCCAAGAAAGGAAGCACACCTCCCAAAAAACAGAAAAAAACCTTAACCCTAATGCAACAACCAAAATAAAGAAAAGCCCCAACATCCTACTATAAATTACATCCCAGCAATAGTGTCCCAATTCCTGGGAAAATCTGAAGCAGAAAACTCTTTAAAATATGGTAGAATTCCAAGCCAAGCAGCTGTAGCTCCCAAAACTGAATCAATAAGACGCTCCGCTCCGGGCACCTTCTTGAGTCTTCAAAAGTTCTCCTATTACATTCCCCCCACATCTCCCACTGGATACAAAAAAGGAGAAGTCTATACATAGTTCATCTCTTCTTACCCAACACCGGAAACCACCATTGATCAAACAGATCACTCACATGTTTTGGAGGGGCCCAAGCCACATCAATAAGCTTCACAAAAAAACTCCATACCTTCAAAGCAGAGCTACAAGATAAGAAAAGATGATCCATTGATTTTTCATTCCGTAAGCACATCACACAAACCTGAGGGGATAAGGCCATGCAACGTCTTTTCTTTGAAGGTTATCTGCAGTATTAATATGATTCAAGAAGACAGTCCATACAAAAGCTTTTATTTTAGGAGGGACTTTAGAACCCCACAATCGATTAGGAAAGAACGGAATATCAAAGAAAGGACTACCCCCCCCACTAAGAACACCAAGGTATGACTTACAAGAAAAACTACCACTTGGGTTAGGACCATAGTGTTTAAACTCGGTTTCGGATTGGGGATCGTCCCGGTCCGAAACCGAGTTGGATCTCCGATCTGAAACGATCCAGAAAAAAAGCAGTTTAAAAAATTAGAAAAAATGAAATATATATAATATACTTACATTAATAAAAACAATTGGTAAGAGGGATCTACTGTTCCGAGATTGAAGGTTGGTTCAAAATGAGGAGAAATAAATCAAGGAAGGAAACCCTCTCCTCGCTTCCGAGGTGTCGTCAATCGACTCAATCATGATCTCGTCGAACCTGATAAATGGCGCAACAGATGATGCTTGGCCGAAAATTTGCAGAGAATCAAAACAAGCGTCTTGCGAGCACTTCCAGCACCAATCTCTTCCTCTTCTTTCCTTCTTCTTCCTTTCCCTTATTTCTCTGTAACTCTGTAAAACCATGGGAACTCAAGCAGTCAAGCTCCTGATGATCAAGACTTATGTCACAAACAAGGTAGAGCAAGTTTGTGGTTCCTGAAGCGGATTCCGCTCATGTCAGTTGTGGTTACCGAAGCGGTAAAGCAGGTTTATGTTTTTTTTTTTTTTTTTAAAAAAGATGTGAGCCAAACGATCCAGTTAAGAACATCTAGTCTAACTTGAATTGATTCCGTGACCGGATTGGCCGATCCGTCACGGACTCGGGCTGAGTCATTGTTTTTCCAAATTTTTTTGGATCGGCTAGGGATTGTGGCTTGTCCTTGGCCAACCCCGAGTTGGATCGGCCGATCCTTTACACTATGATCACGACACCAAACACGATGATCAAGAGATGACTTAACAATAATCACATTCTTCAGACGCTTAAATAAACTAGCCAATTCATTAATATCATTTGATCTAGGAGCCTGATGTAAAGGAAGATTCCAAGAAAGACCCGACAAGGACCAACTAAGAACCTCAGCAACAGAGGAATCCTTACAGCAAACTAACCTAAAAACTCTAGGAAAACAAACATCCAAAGAAGACTCACCCCACCACAGATCAGTCCAGAACAGGATAGATGACCTTGACTCCACAGAAAAACGAACATTGCTGAAGAAAGAAGGAAATAATGCAATAATACTCTTTCAGACACTATTTGATTTAACACAGGCCAAAGGATTGGGATCCCATCCATTGTCATGAACACCAAACTTACTAGCAATGATGGAATGCCATAGAGAATCCTTATCAATACTAAATCTCCATAACCATTTCCCCAGAAGAGCCAAATTCCTTTTGCGAAGATTGCCCATATTGATGCTACCATGTTTCTTATCCCTACAAACAACCTCCCATCTATGACTATGACAAAACATCTCTCCGAAGTTTCTCCATCCTATTAATCATAGAAAGCGGAGCCTGAAACAAATACATGTAATAGGTAGGCAAATTCCCAAGAGAAGACTGAATAAGAGTAATACGTCTCCCAAAAGACAAATAATTTCTTTTCCATGCAGCCAACCTTTTCTCCATTTTTTCTAAAATCGGGGACCAAAACTATAGACTCTTATGATTCCCACCCAAAGGCATACCCAAATACTTCATTGGCCATTTCCCAACCTCATACCCTAACATTTTACACCAATTCGAAAGCTGATCCACCCCAACATTGATACCAGGCAAACTACTTTTTTCCATATTCACTTTAAGATCAGAGACCATTTCAAAACATTTAATGATACTATTAATCCAAAACACATTCTCCTTAGAAGCTTCAAGAAAGAAGATCGTATCATCTGCAAACTGTACATGTAACACAGAGACTCCATCTCTACCAACCTTGAATCCATGAATTCTACCCTTTTCTTCTGCAATCCTCAAAAATTGACTCAAAACATCACTCACTAGAGTAAATAACAGGGGAGATAGTGGATCCCCCTAACAAATACCATGAGACAATGGAAAAAATTCAGCAATACCACCATTAATACAAAAAGAAAAGTGCACGTTTCTAATACAGTCTACAATCCACTTGCACAATCTATCAGAGAATCCTTTCCACCTAAGGACCATGTCAACAAAATTCCAATCCACCTTATCATAAGCCTTTTCCAAGTCAACTTTAAATATAAGACCTTTACCCCCAAATTCTTTTCCTCTTCAATACACTCGTTTGCAATAAGGATACTATCCAAAATTTGTCTGTCCCAAATGAATGCACTTTGATTACTAGACACCACATCCCCAATGACCTCTTTAAGTCTATTGGCAAGAACCTTGGCTATGATCTTATAAACACTAGTCGTGAGACTAATAGGTCTAAAATCCTTAGTTCTCACCGCTCCTTTGATCTTAGGAATCAATGCTAAAAAAGTGCAATTAGTCTCTCTATTAATAATCCCACTCTGAAAGAACTCTTTAAAAACCTTCAAGTCCTCTTTAATAATCTCCTAACAATCCTAAAAAAAAGTCATAGAAAAACTATCCGGATCCGGTGCTCTATTCCTATCCATCTCCCAAATCGCCTTCTTGACTTCCTCAATTTCAAATTCTTTTTCAATCTACCCCACTCTATCATCCTCAATTTTAGGCTCCGACATCTGAATAAAATCAAATCTAGAACATTGATCCGAAGAATACAACTTGCTGAAAAAAATCAGAAAATTCTTTTTATATTCTTTTCGGATCCTCAACAACACCCGACTCACCAATCAACATATGGATCTCATTCTTTTTATTCCTGAAATTTGCCATCTTATGAAAAATTTTTGTATTGCCATCCCCATCTTTAATCCATTGAACTTTAGACTTTTGTCTCCAACACACTTCCTCTTTTCTAAGTATCTCCTCAAATTCTTTCTTTAAACATCTTCTACTCTTAGCATCATCACCACCCAACCCTAGGTCCTCTTCCTTACAATCAAACACCCCATTTTTTACCATGAGTTCCTTCTTCCTATTCGGTATCCAACCAAGCACCTCCTTATTCCAAGATTTGATTTTTCCTTTCATTGCTCCCCCCCGACACACACACACACACACCCACCCACACCCACACCCACACCGAAAGATGATCTTTCCACCACACCCTAACCTGATCCACAAATTTAGGATGAAGCAACCACATATTCTCAAATCTATTGGGGGGGGAGGATACCACACCTACTATCCTTAACAGTGTTGACTAGAAGAGTACGATCAGAAGTTGGTATAGACAACACTCTAATGGTAGTAAATGGAAAGTGATCTTCCCAACTAGAAGACACCAGGATTCTATCCAATCTACAGCACACTGGAGTATCTTGAAAAGTAGACCATGTGAAATTCCCACCCAACAAAGGATAATCAATTTACTTACCATCGTTTATGAACTTATTGAAACTCCTCATACTTCTAGTAGTTTTGCTACCCCCCAATTTCTCTTGACAAAATCTGATGACATTGAAATCACCAACAAGACACCATAGAAGGTTCCAAAAATCTTTCACATCCTTTAACTTATCCCAAAACAGCCCCCTCATTTTATGTCGATTAGGCCCATAAATCCCCGACAAAACCCACTCGAAGTCGTCCCCAACACTTTGAAATTTAATGGATAAAGAAAAACTTCCCTTCCTAACATCCAATTTTTTTGACAGAGTCCACATCCCAAATAATACACATACCCCCCGACCGACCATTTGAAGGAACAAATTTTCACTCTTATTCCTAATATCCCCAATTTGCCTAATTATCATGTTTGACAAGGACTTCATTTTTGTTTCCTGAATCACTAAAATATTCGGACGAATCTTCATCCCATGCTCCTTAACTACTTTTCTCTTTTTCCCCAGACCCCAAACATTCCAACTAAAATGAACGATAGACTCCCCTACAACAACTTTGGACCTAAGTTTCTTCCTACTGTATTGATGACTAAGCTCCAACTCCCTATTCTCCTTAGTTTGCTCACAATCCCTTCCCAGCACCTTCACAACAACCCTTTTCACTACCATGGATACATGATTTCCTGACCGCATTAAATTCACAGTAACCATTCTGAGAAGAAGAGAACGACACCTCATTTACTACAAGTTTGGAAATAACACTAAACGGAATAAAGCCATCAGCCCCTTCACCCTTCAAACTTATACCTTCTCAACCTCAATGACACCAAGATTTTTCCTTTGTGATTTTCTTGCTTGCTGAAATGCTTCAACTTCACATTCAAATAAATCAAAAATTTCAACAATCCTCCCTTCCTTCAAAATCTCTTCACCAGCACAGTCCAAGACTTAACGCAGGTATACTGGTATATTATTGTAACCAGAATAAGAAGAATAAACTGACCCACTCGATTCTACATTCAGAGCTTGATTTCCAACAGAGTATGACGAGGGCGACCTTCTGATTAAGCTTGGAACACTTCCACCCTCCGGCGTACACGTAAAAAAATCCTCTGCTGATTTCTGATTAGCCAGGCTTCAAAGTTTTCCCTACCGAAACACCATTTTCTTCTCTCGCAAGCTCGACATCGCCTAATTGGTACACTCTCATCCTTCGTTCCACTACTCTCCACTTCTCTATTGATCATAAATTTCAAGTCTTCCATTCTCCTTGATCTTTATCGATCCTCTACTGTGTGAAGTTTCAGTCTGATGCGATCGACGAAGCCCCCTTCCTCTTCCTCTTTGACCTGCGGACCCTCTTTCCCCAATTGATCGAGACCTATTTCTGGATATGGGCTCAGAACTTAAAGAGAGATGGCCCGACCCCGGCGAAGGCCCAGGAAAGGCACTAGCATTAGAATCTGGGCCTAAACTCTTAGGCCCGAAAAAATCAGATCTTAATCGCTCGGACCCAACACCCTCACCCTCAGATCCACGAGAGATTTCAGCCATAGGTTGGAATTTCCAATTCAAATTTCCATGGGATCCCTTGAAATTAGGACCATCGCCACATGTCATCACAATCCGATCATCTTCAACCTGCCTCCCCTCCATGGAGAAGATTCCGACCCCTGTCTGAATAACCACCAGAAAATCCACCATCACTAGAAACAACACGACCCATTCCATAATGCAATTAATCTTGGTATTCTCCTTCTCAAACTCTCATTAACCTACGTCTCCAATTTATCCAAATCATTCTCCATTAAAGATATATGCCTCAAGTCCTTAAGCCCTCCTAACAGATCACCAATGAATCTGAATGTTTCCAACGCTAATAGATGTGCCGGAATGCCTTCCAATACTACCCAACACCCCTCATTTCTCATCGGACCGACGAGAGACCCACCTCCCAATGGCCATCTTGAAAGTTCACATCTGAACCATGAACTCCACTCCTTTTAACAGATAAACAGAGACTTAACATCTTCCTCAGAATTCAAGAACAATATTGCCTTACAATTATTGATACCCACCGGAAAACCACAATTGATACCAGGGCATACTTCTCTAATTTCATCAGTCAATAAATTCCAATCATTAACTTGACTAGCAGCAAAGCATTGAATAGCCCTAGTCCATCTAGAATCATTTGAGCAGACCACCACCACCGGAGCCCTACCAAGATTCGACACATTACCAATCACTTCGTTTTTCTTCCAGATCTCTGAACATCCATCGTCAGCACCTTTTTCCGGAAGGTTACTAACATCTCCACCACCGAGCCTCTCATGACCAGCACCCAAGGACTGAAAATTATTCATACCTCAATGCAACTGCAATTTCTGAATCACAGTCAATAACAAATCTCGCAAATATGACCATCCAATGTTTCTTGGACCTTTGGGGGAAAAAAGTGACATTTTCCGTGCATCTTTAGCAAACACTGAAAGTTTCCTCTAGCATTTCTCCCCTGTTCCAACATCAAGGCCCTTCCTGCAAACCTTGACGACCCAAGAACACCAAACCTTAATCCATTCTGACACAATCCTTCAATCTTCCTCTTCATCCATTCGATCTCTTCATCTTGAATAATTAACCAGCTTCAGAGAACTCCACATATTTCTGTTATTCTCATCCATTGCTTGCGAGAATCCACAAACCCTTCGAATTTGATCTTCTTCCCTTCAACATGAAAAAATTGCCACGCCGCACCCATTCACGATTACTATTCATGATCACTGTTCATGAACCTCTTAGTCATTGTTGACTGGCCTGTTACTATTACTGTTCACAATCACTATTCACGATCATTGTTCACAAACCCTACAATCCAGATGACACTGTTCACTCTCTCTCTCTCTCTCCTCCACAGTCCTTACTCATGCAAGCAGAACAGTTTCGTTGAGAAGAGCACACACCTACATATTGACCTCCTTCAATCACAATCAATATGCAGAAAATTTGGGTCAGTTTCAACTTGTACCATGTGAATACCATGATTCTTCAATCCTGCATGCTTTCGCCAACAAAGAATTTGTGATCCTTATGCTTTGAAAGGAGGTACATGGTTGCTCCCTCAGTGTGCTTCTTGAAAGGAGTTATTGCTGCATATATTATGTTCTATATATTCAGATTCTTAAACCTTTGTTGGGGTTCTATTTGCCATTCAATATCTCCTGTTTGACATTGAAGGGATCTAAGACAACTAATTTATTATATCCTTTCGTGATTCCTTTTCAATCACTGCACTTGAATCTTCCAATTTGAATTGATGGCTAACTTATGCTTTTCAGCATGTGCATGAACAAAAGGGTAAACCTATTTGCAGCAGTTTCTTTCCTTAATTTATTATAATTTATTTTTCTACGTGACTGTACAATCTAACATTTGTGTATTTAGGGCCTGTTTGACATAGATTCCTACAAATGGAAGGGCTTTGATGTAAAAGGGCTTAGTAAGAGGGACTTTGAATGAAAGCCATTGGCTAAAAATGGAGCTGTGTGAGAAAAAGTATATGAAAAGGATGCTCTTTTACATAATATTAGGCTAGATGGATACTTTTGCCTTTTTAAGGAATTAATAGAAATGAAAGGTTAATTTTGTTATTTTAAAAGTTTCACTTAAAATTTAGATATTGCTAATTGCTTCCCATAAATGCAGTTTTAGAAGCAGCCCCACTCCTGCTTCACCAAAATGATGAAGTGCTCCCATCCGAAGCAGCTTTCAAAAGGATCACCAAACACTAGAGCATTAGGTTGGAAGCCCTCTCGGGTTTAGGAAGGGCTTCCTAGCCCTTAGGTAGCTGCACCAAACGGGAGCTTATGCGTTTGTCTTTATTTGTCTTATATATGTATATATTATATGTGTCTATGTGTGTGGGTGCTATGTGTGTGTACACATGTTTTACTTTTCATATATGAATATGTATATATGTATGTATGTATGTATGTATATCTTATCCCAACAAGTTGGGGTTGGCAACATGAATCCTTATTCCTCCATCCTTATCGGTAAAAAATCATATCTTCAGTCAGGTTTTGCATGTCAAAATCCTTTCGATTGACTCCATTAAGGTTCTTCTTGGCCTTTCCTTCACCCTCTTAGATCCATTTATATGTACGCACACCTCCTCACGACCGCTTCCCTTGGTCTTCATTTTATATGCCCAAACCATGTTAACCTATTTCTTTATCTTATATTCTATTCGGATAACATCTAGACGTTCTCGAATATTCTCATTCCTTACCTTATCTTTCCTAGTCTTCCATACATCCATCTCAACATTCTTATCTCAGCAACGCTCATCCTATGCATATCTTGCTTCTTCGAATCCCAACATTCTGAACCATACATCATAGTATGCCCAATAGCTGTCTTGTAAAGTTTTCCTTTTAGTTTGAGTGGAACATGTCGATTACCTAACACCCTAGAAGTGCTTCTAATAGAGAACACACACACACACACACATACACACATTATATATATATATATATATTGTATATGTAGTGTGTGGTACCATATCATTCAAGAGGTGAATCTCTTCAAGATGTTAGAGATAATGGGTGGCTTATATTCACTAGTCTTTAGATCCAAGGGGGAGGGACCTGAGGGGCCCCATAAGGCGGAGTGAAGCGGAGCACCATGGGGAAAGACAAGGCGTCGAAGCTCCTCCTGGTCTATCATAGCAAAAACATCCATCAAGGATGGGACCGGAGTCGAGTTTAGTATCTGGGTGCGGAGATACTCAAACTCAGGCTTAAGCCCCATAAGAAATGAATAAGTATGAAGGTGATCCAATTTCTTGACAGCCACGGATGCCATCGTCCCAAAGTCACTGACTAGATTGTACTGAGCCATCTCATCCCAACGAGTTTGTAAATACCCAAAAAACCGAGACACGGTAAAACCAAGGCTCTCCTGAGTAGCACGAGAGACCTCCTGAAACAACTCAAAGTACCGAGCCTCATTTCGGGAATGAGCATACATCGCAGTTAAGGCCTTCCAGAGACTATCAACAGTCTTATGATACATGGATATATTAAAAATATGTGGCTCCCTAGATCCGTATATCCAACTCAAGATTAGGCAGTTGTCAATATCCTATTGATCTGCCTTTGAATCATCATCAGCCGGACGTGGAGCTTTTCTCAAAAACCAAGCAGACTTACCACGCCCACCAATAAACAGCTTTAAGGACCGAGACCATGCTGCAAAATTGCGTCCATTCAACAGGACGCTAGTAACTCTTCCACCGGACACAGTAGGTGCCAGATCAGAACGGGCACTAGAAGATTCTGCCATAGAGAATCCAAACAACAAACCAACAATCTGATGGAGAGAAAAAAGGGAAAAAGAAGGTTGTAAAAACCTTCTAGATCATCAACACGTCACAAAGTGACTAAACTATGGTTCCTCAAATCACAGGAATCCACACAAGAGATAAAACCCTAGGTTTGCTCAGAATAGGGGTGACAGCAAGAAGCCGTGCGAGGCTGGCAGATGCTTAACTTCAGATTTGGGTGTGGCTCCAGCCAAACGGGACTTTAGTTTTTTTTTTTGTAACTTCAATTTTTTTATTTTTTTTTCCTTTTGGTTTTGTCGTGTTCTTGTACAGAGGAAACGACGGGAAGAAGAAAAGGAAGAAAGGGAGATCAGCCGAGCTGGCGGTGTCGCGCGCGAGAGAGGAAGAAGAAAAAAGAGGTGGGGGGTTGGTAGTGAAGTGGGCGCGAGAGAGGAGAGGGCACGGCTGGTGGTGTCGTGTTCTTGTACAGAGGAAGACAGAGCAAGATCGCGTGCGAGAGAGGAAGAAGAAAAGAAAAGGTGAGGGGTTGGCGGTGACGGTGGACGTTGGTGGCGCGCGAGAGAGAGAGAAGAGGGTGGGGCTGGTGGTGTCACGCGTGAGAGAGAAAGAAGAAGAGGAGTTGGTGGCGGTGACAGTGGACGGTGGTGTCGTGCGCGAGAGCGAAAGAAGAAGAGGGGTTGGTGGCGGTGACGGTGAATGGTAGCGGTGGAGGAGGTGTGCGAGCAAGAAGGTGGTGGTGGCGGCGGTGGTGGAGGGTGGGTTAGGGTTAGGCTCTGATACCAAATTAGCAGAAAAATAATGTTTGATTACACTGACTAAGTGTACATAAGTTGGGTTTTATACCCAAAAGGCTAAAAACTAGTGGTATTACAACAATACCCTTTATTTCTAACAAGTAATAGAGAATATATATATTGTATATGTAGTGTGTTGTACCATATCATTCAAGAGGTGAATCTCTTCAAAAGAAAATCAATGCACAAGATTAAGGCATAACTCAAGATAAAAGATCAAGGCAGAATAGGAAGATGAAGATTTGCTGAATATTTGATTGAGAAGAAAAGGCTTGATTACCAGAATCAGATTAGGTTGATTTTCATATGTATTAGGATAAGATTTGATTTGAATTTGTTTCTATTTTTCTACTTTTAGGTTTTCTATTTAAACCCTATGTAGGTCCTCTTATAATCACCTAGATATATATACAAAACATTAGTCAGAATGGTAACGAATATGGCGTGTGAGATTCAGCATATACTAAAACATAGTATTCTTGGAATCAACAGTATATTGAAAACATTAGATAGAAATATTTGTTTGCATGTTTAATAACCATTATAGTGCAATGTACAGAGAAGTGTCTTCTCTGTGGTATTGGAACTCACATATATAATAAATAATAAGTCGTGTAAGAGAAACTTAAAGTGAAGGAAATCTAGGATTTTCCTGCCAGAATTTTGTGCATTGTCAAATTTTTACATGTGCCTGACATGTATATATCCCCGTTCAGAAGAATACATGTAACATGATTCGATTTGTTGATGTTCTACATATATATCACCGTTCAGAAGAATTCATGCAACATGACTCGATTTGTTGATGTTCTACTTTGTTCTTTCTTATGTAGAGTGGTTGCTATGACTTTTATTGATGTACTGTATATTAATAAAATGCTCAAATGTGAAATTAATTATTTTCCTACAACCAAGTCCCAATTTTGCTTGAATTCTTTCTGGTTTAGTAATGATAATCAAATACTAAAGTTTGGGATGTTGATATAGTCACATTTTTTAATTCATTTTTTGTAACATGTTAACTAACTTTAGCAAAGTACTGATAATTCGAGGCATGTGTGCTTTCGTTGGTTCATTTGCATCACACCAAAATATAAAAACTGCGAAACTAATTTCTAACCCACTATGACAAGAGAAAGGGCTAGTTTCTTTTATGCTCCAGTTAAACTAACTTGGAAATTGCTCTTAACATATTTTATCATTTGCTTTGCTTCAGTTCTTTCAAAGTGATGACAGCTTCCAAAGAGATCTATACCAGATTGCTCTGTTTCTAGCTATTGTCTATTTTGTTGTACAGTTCTTGAGGACAACTCTGTGAAACTCCTATAGCTGCATTTGTAATTGCAGTTGTAATCATTATTATTGGTTCTGACTAGAATTTGTATAAATAAACTGCAAACATTGTGCTATAATCGTATAGAAAATTTCTTTTCCTGTTTTTTCCATTAATTTGTTCTCTCTTTATATATTACTCTTCTTTCACACTGTAATTCTGTCATTTATTCACATCTTTTACCATATAATCAAGTAGCTTGGAGCAGATCAAAATGTTCCACAAATGTTTACTGATCATGGTCCGATACATATTGTTAAATGTGTTAGAATTTAAATACAACTTAAAGATTAATTGTATCTAAACTCAAAGGTACAACACTACTTGGACTTAATTACAACACTCACTCTATACATTCATGTCTAAAACAGTTCTAACAGTCATCTCCTGAAAATAAGCTGAAATAGCCCATCTGAAAAATAAACTGGAAAACGTGGGGTGAGCTTTTTTCTTTTTTGATAACTAGGGTGTCCGGGCCAGCTTGCGTGCACCACGACTAATCCCCATGGCCCTGAAGTTAACGACCAGGTAAAACTCCAGTGGCCCCAAGTGAAACGGCTCCCCACAGAATCGAACCCGACCTGATGCTTCATGAGGCACCAGTTGCAAGAAGAATTCTTCATGGGGGGAACTTGATAGCCCAGTAAGTGAGATATCCTTGAATTCCACACATAAATCATATCAGAAAACAGACAGCGTAACTATACCAATGAAGTAATCATGCAAAGCACAGAAAGTAATTCTAAAAAAAGATATAATTATGAGATAATCAAATACAATCTTGATAATGAGTTAGTAGATAGTTACCTTATTAGTTGTTGTCCACATAAAATGCATGGGTGAGATGTATGAGAATGCATGCATAATTCAAATGTCAACTGTTATACTGTTGTATCCCAGATGTATCTTTATATCTCATGCTAGACCACCATCAGCCCTAGGTATCATCCACACAGTCCACTTGCTCATCAATAAGGGATCATTCACACAGTATATTCGGTTGTTATTGAGAATATGGGCTTTCAAGTATTTTATGTGCATATTGCAGTTCTAGGGACTTTCAACCCATTGTGTACAATTCCCCAATCACTTTTTTTGATTACGGGAACCAATCCGGAGCATCACAAAGAACCTCTCTCATGAATCATCCACACAGTCCACTTGCTCATCAATAAGGGATCATTCACACAGTATATTATGTAGTTATTGAGAATATGGGCTTTTAGGTATTTTGTGTGCACATTGTAGTTCTAGGGACTTTCAACCTATTGTGTACAATTCCCCAACCACTTTTTTTGATTACGGGAAACAATCCGGAGCGTCACAAAGAACCTCCCCCATGAAGCCACATGTGTATAGAACCAATCCGGAGCGTCACAAAGAACCTCCCAATAGGTCTATTGGGATTTCTTTCCCTCAACCCTCACATTTCGAAGACTCAATGGGATTGTAGGGATTTTTTTTTTTTTTTGATAACTGGGGTGTCCGGGCCAGCTTGTGCGCACCATGACTAATCCCCAAGGTTCTGAAGTTAATGATCAGGTAAACCTTTAATGGCCCCAAGTGAAACGCCCCCTCCCCCAGAATCGAACCCCAGACTTGATGCTTCATCAGATTGTAGGGATTTTTTTTCCCTCTAACATCACATAATCTAAAATATTCATTTTTTTTTTTCACAAGTGGTTTATTGCGGCTCACCTCCTCTCAACCTTCACATTTATACATTCTTAGTCTCTCCATTATCTTAGGAGCTTCCCTCACAATTCATACATACATATATTATAACCATATGCATATGAATTAATGATGCATTCATAGTTAACCATTACAATATGGAGCCAAACAATATAGGTAATCCCTCAAATAAAATCACTATGCATTCAAGCATGTTATATGGTGACAGAAAAGCACTTTCTTAATCACTCATAAAATCATGAATTTGCAGAGTTTGTGATCTTTCTTATTAACCGCTAAAATATATGCACATAAATCAACACTTCCAAGAGCACGAACATTATATTATATGTATAAATAAAATCGCAAATTTGATATTAATTCCCAAAATTTACTAATTATAAATTAAGTTAAATAAAATAAATTAAAATAGAACAATTCTCAGAAATTAGCAAAAGTGTCAGTCCGCTGACCACATTTGGTTGGTCCATCGATGGGTTTTGGTGGGCTAATCAGTAGACCGACATATCCCGATACAAATTGTCTGTGGGTTACCCTGTGGCCAACCCTGCGGGGTGGCCTGTGATTGGTGCCAATCACAAGCCACACCACAGGATATCTCACAGAGGTTTTTCTTCTGACAAAAAAGGTATGTTTATTATACAGATTTGTCGGCTGGTTCTGTCAGTCCACTAATAGGTTACCGACAACTCAAAGATTTGTATTTTTGAAGAAAATCATCGATCGGCATGATATCCAATTCAAAACAACTTAAAACCATATTGAAACTTTGATTGGTCATTAAACCAAGTTTCTAAAGATGAAAACCAAATTTTTTTTAATCAAGTATTTTTCAATCAATTACACTAAAGGAGTGTAAAAACCAGAAAATTTTAATTAATAATTTTTCAATCAATTATATCAACACATAAAAAGAGTTTAAAATCCAAAAAAAATTAATCAATTAAACCCATTCGACCAACAAGGTTTATATAATGTTTAAAAGCACTTGCTAAAAGTTTGAAGCTAAAGTGCTCAAGAACAATGTTAAGCAAGAGATAACGATTATGAATATTTTGCTGAACTTCATGAATTATCAATTTAACATTCAAAATACGTATATAGTAACCAAACAACATGAACCCGGCTCGTTAAGACCAATGTTTACATTAAATTATATACCTGTCTAACACCAGTTCAGCGTGTGGTTTTTTGTGACATTCAACCAATAGAAGCATTGCGTTATTCAACAACTTAATATAGATATATGTGTGGGTGAATTGTAGTGTCTGAATCAAGAGTTCAGATCTTCCGAACATCGGAGGATTCAGAGAGATATGGAGAGAGGATGGAGGGTGATGGGGATGGCGAAGAACAAAGACAATTGAAGGATATGGGAGGATGCATTTTTGAATTGATCCCTCAAAGTGGGTGAGGTACGCTCGCCAAACCCGTTATAGGTTAGGCTACCATGCCGTAATGCTGGCGGAGTAACCCGTATACCCAATCCTCTATAATTAGCCTTTTTTTTTTTTTTTTTCGTTTTAATTAATTTTCATGATGTCGAATGACCTCATGGTACGTTTTGTTAGACGAGAAAGGAGCAGCCCCTCTATCCTTGCCCTCCAAACCACAAGCCCCTCTAGTCCTCTACATGGCCCAACCCTTGGGCCTCCTTTCATCTTTTTTTTTTTTTTTTTTCTTTCGACAAGTAAGAGTAACTATGATATTAAAAATGATGCAAATAGATCAAAAATGAGAAGTATACAAGTATAGTTAGTTCCCCCCCCTTTCCTATATACACAAAGTCTATATATGGTAACCCTCAAGAGTAAACATGACTTAGGAGCCAACCCAATAGTCATCCAAAATGATTTTAAAAAAACAGCTTCTAAAAAAACGGATCCCAACCCTGTTTAAACGAGAGAGATCAGTTGGTTTAAAATAGTAACTAGGCTCTTCCCTTTATCCTCAAAGGTTCTTCAATTTCTTTCCTTCCAAAGCGATCAGCAAAGAGCTGATGGGAAAAGATTCCAGAGAATGTCATTCCTTGTATTTCCCCTCCTCCATCCTCAATTGCAAATGAGATCTCCCACTTTTCTGGCATTACCCATCTAAGCCCAAAGAAGCTCAATGCTATTTCCAAAGATTACTGGCCATAGAACAGTGAATAAACAAATGTGCAATAGTTTTCGAGTCAGCCTTGCACATTAGACACCTACTTGGTAACGCCCACTCTCTACTCATCAAATGATCCACAATTAGAATTTTGTTTGGAACTGTTGTCCATATAAATAATTGGATTTGTGAGTTCCTCCGGACAAAAACCTGCATTGTAAAAGGATTTTAGTAAAAACGCTTCTTTCTCTCCCCATCACCAAAGTCTAAAATCTGGCCCATCACAAAGCAATACGGATTCCACTTTTCTGGCGAACAGAGGTCTTTTGAAGTTCAAATTCCTAGGAATGCCATTTTGATCTCTGATCACCATTTCACTTATCCAAGCTTCTTGACTTTGAGACAACAAAAACAGGTCCTGGAATTGAAGCCTCAAAGGCACTTCTCGCACCAAGGATCAAGCCAAGACGTAATTTTACTCCCCTCCCTTACCTTAAAGGAGATGCTTTCTTGGAATTTATCAACTATGCTAGCAATGGCCTTCGACAGGCTTACCCCCATAGGGATCCTGGTATAGATGAGGTAGCCAATCCCCTTCCCCACAACCATACTTAGCAGCAATCACACTCCTCCACAAACTTTCTCTCTCCTCCCCAAATCTCAACAGCCATTTTCTTAGTACGGTTTCATTGAATTTTACAATGTGCCTAATACCCAAGCCCCTCTTCTTTTTGGGCTTGCACACTTCCGACCACTTCACCAAATGTCATTTTTTGGTCTCACCCATTCCGCTCCAAAGAAATTCTCTTTGGATTCTTTCCAACCTGTGTGCCATAGCTTTGGAGACTTTAAGTTGAGAGAGAAAACATGTGGAAGTGTTGAAACAATAATTTTTCAAAAATTAAAAATAGGAAAAAAAAAAAGAGATTGGTTAACCATACGTGATAGGGTGCATTGCCAAGCACCCTATCACACCCGTACTCTCTTTAAAAAAAAGCGTGGGGTGATGAGATTTAAAAAAGAAAAGAATAAAAAAGAGATAACTGAAGAAAGAGTGGGTGAACAGTTGTCTAAGTTGTAGGACACTTGTCACATGAATGAGGAGTGGTTGTTAAACCACCTCTTAATCTTCTATAAAACACATGGATTAAAGAAAAACGGAAAAGGGGATTCAGACGGAAGAAATATTGAATTGAGAGAAGACAAAAGAAAAAGAAGAAGCAAACAAAGCAGAAACAAAATATCAGGTATATTATTTTCTCTCTTGGTCTTCTATCTTGCTTCCATCTCTCAAAGTAAAGGGATTGAGTCTCTGACTCAGAAACAATCTCTCTTGCTCTATCTCTTGGTTTCTATCTTGTTTTATCTCTCAAAGCAAAGGGATTGAGTCTCTGACTCAAACAATTTCTTGCTCTATCTCTCCAAAACGGAAAGGGTATTGAGTCTCTCAAAACGGAAAGGGTATTGAGTCTCTGACTCATAAAATCTCTCTCCTGCACAAAGCAAAGGGATTGAGTCTTTGACTCGAACAATATCTCTTGCTATATCTCTCAAAATGGAAGGGGATTGAGTCTCTGAGTCATAAAATCTCTTTCTCTCTTGGCTAGATAGCCCGTCCTTCAAGCAGCAGCATCACGGCCTCACTTTGCCAACAGGAACGACCATCGCTGGATTCCAAGTTTATGCCAGAAGTTCATGGCTTGATTCATCTGTATCTAACAACGCCACGATTTCATTCTCAGATGTTGATAATAATGGAGTGATATAACACTTAAATAAAGGGCTTGATATGAAGAATACTCACATGGATGCCTGGTGATT
>JAUPMG010000011.1:1766166-1780290 GCA_031762675.1 Pachysandra terminalis
ATTGCATAAAATGAATGAACCCTGCATTGATCATGGCATCCCATGCATACTCATGGTCATCCTAATTATTACATTGCACTTGCTGAGAGCGTAGCTCAAGCCCTTTGGCTCCTAATATTTCAGGTAAATCCGAGGCGTACGACCAGGACTTCGGCTCGGATTACTGAGGTGGACTTCTGAGGTCGCGGGCGTAGTTAGGTCTCTTTCCTTATTTGTATTTTGGAGGTATGTTGTTTGAGAGAGTTCGAGTGGGAGAGTTGGACTCCACTTGAGATTAGTTGTACTTATGTTTGGAGATTTCTGGTGTTTCCACGCCCCTTCTTTTGAGTGCAAGGACTTGGTTGGATGTGAGGCCCACTTAGTGGCATTGTTGTATTTATCTTATATTGATGTTAGCTTCCGCTATGGATCCTTTGTTGTTTATGGATTTTCTCTGAGGTGTTTATGGTTTTCCACCCTCGTCTTGGTGTTTGAGCTGGTTGATCTGAGGGTGAGAGTTAGGCCTGGAATCCTAGAGATATGCTCACGTGCGTGTGAGTCATGTTTTAGAATTCAGGTCCTGACAGCTTTGCATCCCATGTAGTAGCCAATAAGGAGGAGAAAGCCGCTAGATTTGAGGAGGGATTACAACCAGCCATTAGGTTTAAAGTTGTCTCACACAGTTTCAAGACTTACGCTCAAGTCTTGGAATGCGCTCGTAGGCTCGAGAGAGACAACGACTCATACACTCAGCACCGGGAGATTTCCAAACCAGACCGGGAAAGTTCCAGTCAAACCACCACAGAGGAGAGAAGAGGGCCAGATCTGATCATCATCAAAGGGCAGTTGTGGACAGGCCAGCTACAGTGATTCAGGCTCCTATAGCAGCACTATATATACAGCAGAGACCTCCAATGATTTTCCACTACTGTGGTAAGGCCGGACACGTGAGGAAGTTCTGCCATGAGTGAATCCGGGTTGAAGATCAAGGACCTAAGACTGATAACAGACCACCACCAAAGGGACAGGTCCATGCCCTGATGGATGGGACAGTCCAGGGTGATGACAGAGCTACAATGTTGTGGTGGAGGGTGTGTAAATTGACTATTTTTCATTCACTTGAACGTGTATTAATTGACTCGGGTGCCACACATTCTTTTATTTCTGCTCAATTTATGCATATGTTGGGTCTTACACCATCTTTGATGAATGAATCTTTGTGCATTACAAATCCGGTTGGAGGAGTGGTTACACTTAGTCAAATCTGTCTAGACTGTGTGGTAAGAATGGGAGATCTCAATTTAGAAGTTGATTTGGTGATAACCATGCCAGACTTTGATGTGATCCTAGGCATGGATTGGCTCGCAGCTTACCATGTCAAAGTGGATTGTTTTGAGAAGGTGATAATATTTGAACTCCCTGAGGGTAAAAGCATCAGGATTCTAGGGAACCAGAAGGATGCGTATCAGGCGGAATTTCTAGGATTGATGGGGGAAAGTAAGGAGTTGTCCTTGGATGAGATTCCAACAGTCTGGGAATTTGCAAAAGTATTCCAAGAGATACCTGGACTACCGCCTTTAAGGGAGGTAGAATTTTGTATCGAGTTAGTGCCGGGCACTGCTCCAATTTCATTGGCCACCTATTCTATGGCACCAATGGAATTAAGAGAGCTCAAAGAGCAACTTGGCGAACTTATGAAGTTGGGTTTCATAAGACCGAGCGTCTCACCATGGGGAGCACCGGTGATATTTGTTAAAAAGGACAGGTCAATGCGGTTATGCATCGACTACAGGTAACTGAATCGGGTCACCATAAAAAATTAGTACCCTTTGCCTACAATTGATGATCTTTTCTATCAGTTGAGGGGAGCACAATATTTTTCCAAGATCAATCTGAGGTCGGGATATCACCAGTTGAGAATTACAGATAGTGATGTGCAAAAGATGGCATTCAGAACCAAATACGGTCATTACGAATTAGTGGTGATGCCATTCGGTTTGACGAATGCGCTCCTGCAGCTTTCATGGATATGATGCACAGAATATTTAGACCTTACTTGGATCAGTTCGTGATGTTCTTTGTTGACGAAATCCTAATCTATTCCAAGTCAAATGAAGAACACAAAGAACACCTGAGTATAGCATTAAGGACACTCTTGGAGCATAAGCTGTATGCCAAATTCAGTAAAGTGTGACTTCTGGAAGGATGAAGTTAAATTCTTGGGACATGTAGTATCCAAGTCAGGAATTTCAATAGACCCCTTAAAGGTAGATGCAGTATTGAATTGGGAGAGACCTAAGAATGCGGCTGAGATTCAAAGCTTCTTGGGATTAGCAAGATATTACAGAAGGTTCATTGAAGGATTCTCTAAAATTTCTGCACCTTTGACCAATTTGACGAAGAAAGATGTCAAATACAATTGGAATGACAAATGCGAGGCTGCTTTTGAGGAACTAAAGAAGAAGTTAACTTCAGCCCCTGTGCTAGTGATTCCGGTCAGGGGGAAGAAGTTATCAGTTTATACGGATGCCTCATTGATGGGTTTGGGATGTGTACTTATGCAAGAAAGACAAGTGGTAGCCTATGCATCTAGGCAACTCAAGGTTCATGAGCACAATTACCCTACTCATGACTTGGAGTTAGCCGTTGTGGTATTTGCATTCAAATTAGGGAAACACTACCTATACGGAGAAGATTTCAAACTCTTCACTGCTCACAAGAGTTTGAAGTACCTATTAACTCAGAAGGAGTTGAATATGAGGCAACAGAGATGGATGGAGTTAGTCCACGACTACGTGACTACACTTCAGTATCATCCGGGGAAAGAAAATGTAGTCGTTGATGCCTTGAGCAGGAAGCCTCGGAATATATTAGCCTGTTTGATGAGACAAAAGCATAGTTTAGTGGAAGCTTTCAATGCCTTGAACATTAGATCTGATGGGAAGAAAGGTGATGGACTACTATTCGGTTTAGTGGCTAGGACATCCTTGTTAGACAGAATTTCAAAAGGACAAAAATTAGATCAAGATTTACAGATATTGGCAGTAGATGAGACGGAGCTTGACTGGTTCGTATAGACTGATGGATGATCAGATTCAGGGGTAGATTTTGTGTTCCCAGTGATGAGTTTATTCAGTATGAGAATTTAGAGGAGGCTCACAAGTCTCGATATTCCATTCACCCGGGAGGTACTAAGATGTACTATGATTTAAGGAAAGTGTATTGGTGGTTAGGGATGAAGAGAGATATAGCTCAATTTGTAGCACAATGCCTTACTTGTCAGTGAGTCAAGGCAGAACATATGAGGACAACCGGTTTGCTTCATCCATTGCCCATCTCGGAATGGAAGTGGGAGCATGTAACTATGGACTTTGAAGTAAGGTTGCCTAAGTCCAAGACTGGAAACGACTCTATATGGGTGATTGTGGATAGGTTGACCGAGTCGGCTCACTTTTTACCGGTACGGGTTGCAGCTTCTAGAGATGATTTGGTACGGCTATACATTCTGGAGATAGTAAGATTACACGGGGTACTGGAAAGTATAGTCTCTGATCGAGATATGAGGTTCACATCTGAATTTCGGGTGAGTTTACAGAAAGCATTGGGCACACAGCTAGATTTCAGTACCACCTTCCACCCACAAACAGATGGACAGACAGAAAGGGTTAATCAAATACTTGAGGACATGCTTAGAGCTTGTGTGCTAGATTTCAGGGGAAGTTGGAGTGATCATCTCCCTTTGGCTGAATTCTCGTATAACAACAGTTATCAATCAAGCATCGACATGGCTCCATTTGAGGCACTTTACGGGAGGCCATATAGATCACCTGTATGTTGGACAAAAGTGGGGGAGAGTAGTGTCCTTGGACTAGAAATTATCCAAGAAACTACCGAGAAGGTGAAGATAATTAGAGAAAGATTATTAGCAGCTCAGAGTCGTCAAAAGAGTTACGTAGATCGTAGAAGACGGGAGCTAGAGTTCGACATTGGTGATCATTTGTTTCTAAAGGTTTCGCCAATGAAAGGTGTCATGAGATTTGGCAAGAAAGAGAAGCTCGCAACTCTCTTTATAAGGCCATTCGAGATATTAGAACACCTGGATAGTGTTGCCTATCGCCTTGCACTACCACCTCAGTTAGGTGCAGTTCATAATATTTTCCATGTATCGATGTTGAGAAAGTATGAACCGGATCCATCACATGTGATAGACTGGAAAGAACTACCACTCCGGGAGGATGTATCTTATGAAGAGTCACCAACGAGTATTATAGATCGAAAGGAACAGATATTGAGGACGAAGACTATTCCGCTTGTGAAGTAGCAGTGGAATCACCATGATGAAGCTAAAGCATCATGAAAGCTTGAGTCTGAGATCCAAAAGCGGTATCCGTCATTATTCATGAATCGAGGTAAGTAAATTTTTGGGACGAAATTCCTTTAAGGGAGGTAGATTGTAGTGACCCTTGTCCCTAAGTCATAATTAATATAAATTAATTATGCTTTAGTAATATGATCCTTTGAGAAAGGGTATATTAGACTAGAAGCCTTAAATTTCAGAATGGGACTTAATTGTAATAGAATTTGGCTGTTTAGGATTTATATGTGTAATTAAGGGAAAATAATGGGAAATTTATGTGATTTTATGAATTTCAAGAAATTAGGGCCTTGGACCAAACGTGTGGACTTGGATTAGGCTAGATGGAATAGGCTTGGTCGTATGGTCCATGAAGAAGAGGTGAGGGTATGTTAGTCCTTTCAGTTTAATTTTAATGTGTTAAATAAGAGAGAGGGAAAGTTTCCAAACTTCCTCAACTCCTTCCAAATAGGATCGTGACTATAGTGGAAGCTTTCTTGCTTGGATCACATGACCAAAAAGAGAGGGAAGCCAGATCCGAACGTGGGGTTTTGCTGAAGAAAAGGGAAGAGAAAGAAAAGAAAAAAGATAAGAAGAGAAGAAAAGGTCAAGGAAGAAGAGGAGATTGCCGGAAGAAATTCGGGGTGATCTTCAATTTCTGAAAAGTTGCAAAAAAAGGCTTGGAAAAAGAGTTAGATTTTCCTTGGACCTTATTCTAGTTATTTTCATGGAAATACGATAACGGACTGTAATAAGAATGATGATCTAAAAAGATTATGCATGAAAATGAAAGGTTAATTAATGATATTTGATTTGATTGTATAAGGTTGAATGTGGATTGATATATATGTCTATAACATGATTTGATGATGATATGATAACTTAATGTGTGATTCAATGCATAAGGGTAAGTTTGATGTGTAAAATGCTAGAGATATTGAGATGAATATGAAAATTGTGATTCTGGATGTCTAAATTGTATTTTTATGATGAAATATGAATGATACGAATTTATATGATTTTTGGAGATTTTTCTAGGTTGTTACGAATTTCGGTCGAGTCCAGGGTTGACCCTGGGGTTGACCGAAAATCACAAAGTGAGGTCTAAATTCTCTGGAAACTAGACCAAAACTGGAGGGGACCGAAGTGAGGGATCAAAGATTTCGGTCGACCTCAGGGTCGACCATGCACAGGGACCAAAGCCTAATAGCACCCATTTTAGGTGGGCAGCTAGGCCTTGTCCTGGTGAGGTTGTGTATGATGTTTTTGCTTATGGAAGTGTGTGTGGTGATTTGTGAAATAAAAGGCTCAATTGCCTTAATTTGTAGTGTGATGTGGCCTAGTACTGTGTATTCTAATGTATGATGCTATTTGAAGTGAAATATATATGCGATATGAATGTTTGTGTGATATTTATGTTGTGGGTATGTAATGCATGAGATATGCATGTACACTGTGTGTGGTCCCTATGTGATCCAAGTGTTGGTATAGTTGAATTTAAGAGTGATTCAGAAGTAATTATTGTATGTATATGTTTAAGAATGACTCCAAAAGTGTCACTGCATGTTTCAGATTTTAGATTGATCCCAAAGTGATAACTTTGTGATTCCAAAACTGTTGAGATAAGAGGGTTTGTTGTGGTTGAGTATGCATGAGTCATGTTATGGTTATTCCTGCCTTTGGGTAAGCAATCCCTGGAAGGAAAAGAGTGTTTTCTACCATGGGTTATTATTCTTGAAAAGGAAATGTTTTATGGCTATGCTTGCCTTTGAGTAACCAATCTCTGAAAGGAAAATAGTGGTTTCTACCATTGGTTAATATCCCCTAAAGAAAATGTTTCATGGTGTTTTCCTACCTTTGGGTATCCAATCCCTGAAAGGAAATAGTCAAGTGCGTTTTAGCACATTCCTTGGGTAGAATTCCCTGACGGAGTTGTGAGAGTTAAGTTCATGGTTAGGTTTAGCCTAACACCCCACATTTGCATACATTTCATCATCTTCACTCCATCATAAGCATTGTGCATTATATGCATTCATTCATAATCATTCTTGTGTGTATGTGCCTTTTCATCATCTGCTTGCTACATGTCCATATTCATTATTAGTGATTGTGTGTTTGTGATGTAGAATTCTATTTGATGGTATATGAGAAAGTTATGTTTTAGCATGATTGTGATCATGAAGTGACTGTATATGAGAAAGTTATGTTTTAGCATGATTGCGATCATGAAGTAATGGTGTGTGAGAAAGTTATGGATTATCATGTCTATGATTGTGATATTGGTGGTACGTGAGTAATTGTGGCTATTATGATAAGAATATGATTAATGATGATGTGTTACTATGAGAATGATTGTAAAGTATGTATTACGAGAATGGTTGTAAGATATATATTATTATGTGAAATTGCATGATGCGAGTGTTATTATATGATTGTGAAAATGATTAGAGTAGTTTCCTTGGATTATCCTATTGAGCCTCCAAAGTTCACCCCTACTTCAAACAGGTTTTCATCATGAATGATTGCTAGACCGAAGGTCATTCCCTTGGAAATCCTTGAGATTCTATATCAAGGATTCGGGGTGTGACACTAACTATCTGGATTCTACTCGTTGCTCTCATGGTTCCAATGACTCCTTCCCCAACAAAGAAGACTTACCTGACGTGAATCAAGGCTATAATAGCAAGCAGAAATTTGAAAAAGAGAAAAAAATAAATAACACTACAGATTTCTGATCTGGAAAATAACCCTTCAAATCTTTAAAGAACACTACTATAAATCCAAACAAAAGCAAAAAATACCTTAAACAAAGCTGGTAGAAAGTCAAAACAGCATAGGACTAGAGTTTTTCTCGCGATAAGCTGCAATGCGACAAAGAGGTGTGGGACTAGTCGCAAAAAGTATCTGACTGAAAACTCTTAAAATCCTTGCTGGAACTGTAGAACAGCAGCTGTGCTGACAAATAAATGGATCCTCAAGCGCAAATTGCAGTGACAAGGTGAATGGAACACCTCAAAGCGTCAAGCGTCACGAAGAATCTTTTCATTATTCC
Organism: Pachysandra terminalis; assembly: GCA_031762675.1. Taxonomy (NCBI): domain Eukaryota; kingdom Viridiplantae; phylum Streptophyta; class Magnoliopsida; order Buxales; family Buxaceae; genus Pachysandra; species Pachysandra terminalis. The sequence goes on from JAUPMG010000011.1 coordinate 1,773,552, forward strand.
AATCCCTAGCTGGAGGGGAGCGTTGCTCTACATGAAAATCTCAGATCCATCTAAAACTTCCCTTTTCAGAGAGTCTGACCAATTAAATACCCACTTGTAGCCGCTTATACAAGAAATCCTAAAATTCCTAAAACATCCCCAATATTTCTTAAAACATATAATATGGCTCTCACAGATAAGCAAATAACAAAAAAGACCCCTCTCATATATTCTGGACAAAACTTAAGCGATATCATAAACAAAATGACAGAAATACCGTTTTTTTATCGTTAAGCAAGATAATATATTAATAATGAAGAAAAAGCAGTAAAAAAGTACAGGTCTAACTAATAAAGCCCTCCCCAATGTACACAAAGTCTGTACATAACTAACAAAAACAAAAATATAAGAAGGAAAATTCAAGCACTACATTAATCTAATTATAGCAGGGATTCCCAATAGTTTTTAAAGTCCAAAAAGGATACTGATTGAAACTCACACCTAGGACTAAGCCAAAAAAAGATTATGGATAGCACCTGATCCACAATAGAGCCACCACACATTCCACCTCCTCAAAGATCCTTCTGTTTTGTTCCTTCCATATAATCCAGCAAATAGTCGAAGGACAGATATTCCAAATCATATTCTCCTTGGAATTTGCCCTTCTCCTCCCCCAAACTTCCAATTACATCTTTATATTTTTCAGCCACGTCCACCTTATCCCCATTCTGATCATAAATCCGGTCCAAATTTCCATGGCTACATCATAATTTGAAAATAGACGAGATACATTCTCCTCACCAGATTTACACATCACGCAGTGATTAGCCATGCACCATCCTCTAGACATCAAGTGATCAAGTGTAAGCACCTTATCCTTCACCAATGTCCACATCAAGAATTGGACTTTTGTTGATATCTCCGGCACCCAAATATATCTTGCCACCTCTCCTTGTAAGCAGTTACTAAACAGCCAATTATAATAAGATTTCACCGTGAAATTTCCATTGTTATTCACAATCCATAGCCTTGCATCTTGACCATCATGGAATTGATAGTAATGTATTAATGTTGCCAGATATGCTTTTTTGTTGAGTATAAAAAATAAAAATAAAAAGTTCTATCTCCATTTCCTGCTTTCATACGAGTCCCCTCCCCAAACTTCAATGTTAGACAAGAGATAGTTGTCCAAGAACTCAAGCCATGTGGGCCATCTACCATGCGTGTGGACTCGGCCAAAATGACAGAAATACCCTTGGCAAATAAATTTCTCAAAACATATTCAAAAAACTAAATAGACACCTAAAACATCCAAAAGCATAGAAAAGTTCAATCACACGAGCAGATTTTGAGTTCAAATGATTTATTTCTTTATTTCTTTTTCTTTTTCTTTTTTTTTTTTTACATCATTACCTCATGAGACTCGAGTTGCAATTCGAATCAATAACCTTGGACTTTCAACTTTATGACAAGTTTCACCCCACTTCTACAATAAGTACAACCCAAGCAGGCATTTTCCTTATTATTGCATCTTCTCATCTCTTTGCATTAGATAAACATCGAGGGTAAGGCACATCCGTCCCCCTTTACTACAAGTAATCTTCTTTAATTTGATTAATAAAACTGCCCCGCCTACAGCGGAGGTTCCCCTAAAAAAATAAATAAATAAATAAATAAAGATAGAAGTGCAATAGCATGAGGAGAAAATATCTAAACATGACATTCCAAACTTTTGACTCCTAAATTCATATTATATTTCATCTCTGTAAACAGCATCAGTTTCTAGAAAATACAATCCTAATGAAGACCCGGTTAAGAAAACTAGATCCAAACATCAGTGTAGAATCATAATAAGAGACTAGATGATCAGAAAACTGTTATAAATTTCTTAATGAAGAGAAAACCACATACTGATTTGATACTAATGGAGTTGTTTTTACTTTCGGCTGCACCACTTCTCCAATAGCAAAGATTCCACCTCCATTTACACCATCCAAGCAATGTGCAAACATTTTCTTCACCTTTCCAGCTGAAGCTAACTGTGAAATCATGGACAAATTTGATTGCCCAAAGCCAAGTATTCCATCAACTACTACATTAGATGAACCTAGATCACCAGATTGTTTAGCACCGCACCTGTCCAAGAAATCAAAACTTTACCTAATAAATTATAAAAGCACACTAGGTTCTCTAGGATGATTTGTGCTACATGAAACAACTGTGTATTCGAACAAAGATAAGAAAATCTCAAATCAGAACTTGAAGAAAAATAATAAAAAAGGAGAAGCAAGTTGATGACCAGACACAAATATATAAATAGATGCATAGAAGGAAGTGTGAAAACATTTTAGACAACATCTACCTCATCCAATTCAAGACATTCATCAAAGGACAAAAAAAGAAACTAAAAAGCAAATCCAATGAGTGCTAAAATTGCTAACAAAGAAATGACCCTGACTTGCAGATAAGGATAAAAATGATTTTTTTTCTTTTTGATGAATGACCAGATATATTATAAAAAGAGGAAAATCATGAGTGCATAGTGATAGCAAGTGGACAGCTCCGAAGAAAAAAAAAATTGATATAAAGATAGTACAAACTACTAATGCAAAGTGCTATGTTCAGCCCATCCCTCCAATCATTTTAGTCGTAGGAAACCCGGTAAATGAATTCTCCCTAATCAACAGCTCCTCTCCCCAGGCTATCCGCTTCCGAGTTGGCCGATCTTAGGATGTGGTTGAATAAGATGTTCAAACCATGTCCAAGATAGCAAGCCAAACAGATCAGGTGAGAGAATCTCCATGGCCACTCTATCCCATGTCCCATCCAAGAAATTACAACCGCAGAATCACCCTCTACCTGCAATGTAGTGTAGTTCATACTACTTACTTCCCTCAACCATGTGATCAAAGATAAAATCTTTGCTCGTATGGAATCACCCTGACCAACTGGACCAGAATAACCATGACAAATAGTGCCGAGATGGTCTCTAAAAATATTCCCCACACCAGAAGGTCTCTAAGACAATTATTATGTCAACATACTTTCCTCACCCCCTATAAGACACAAAAGCAAACTAAACCATATGTATTACTCTCAAAGGCGAAAAATCTACCTCGTTAGATAAATGAATACTTGGACCACATCACTCAATAGAGCAAATTTCAATCGCTTTTTCGTAAAACGATTGCAAATTTATTATCTATGTTGATCTTAGCGTGTGCCTCTTTATCTATTGACATTCTTTTTGAGCTTCTTTTAAGTAATTCAAGTCATTCTGTATTCAAACAGCTTGATGCCCATCATTTATCATAACACTGATGGCTATCAAGAGAAAACACTGTGATACCCTTGTTATGCTATCAGTTCGGGTCACTCTTGCAATTAGCACTTCTACGTCTCTTCCCAAGTATGAACAGAGTTAATCTAAGCATTACATTAAGCATACTTGTTGATCTAATTGAAAAAATCTCCACTTTTATTATCTCTTACCAGTTCTTATGATCATACTACTTTTTGGTGTCTGCTAACGATGTTATTTTAGGTGGTAGATAGTCGTCAACTAAATTCCAATTCTAGCAACTTTAGGTGTACTTATACATGTTCATTTCTTTAGATAAGTTTTTGGTCAATTATTTTCTTTTATAGTAACAAGCACTGTAAATTGATAACTTTTTGGTCAATTATTTTCTTTTGTAGTAACAAACACTGTAAAACTAGGGCGTTTGCTCAAATCAGTAAAGCACCTAAGCAACGGACTGTGATTCAAATGTTACATAAGAGAATGGTGATTCAAATGACAAACACCCTCAGTCCTTAATTTCGTATTCCAAATAAATAACCAAGGCTCTATCTTCAATTATAACAAAATCAATTTATATAATAGGGAAGACAATTTTAAGGGAACCATATACACATCATCATCAAGAAAATGATATACTGGAAGGTAAAATAACATCCACAAATACTCAAAAGCATAGAAATGTCAATAAAATCAACATGAATACAACCAACACAAATATATCATCCCACTAGATCATCTAAATGTATAACTCCCAAACCCACAAAGTTACAATTGAAGTCTTTATTCTCATCCTAACCAAACCGGTAGTAGTACAACTACTCCACATGATTATAATACTATGCCAACCTCATGGTGGGATGATATCAAGCCATATACTCACAAACTTATTATTGTCAATCATTTTCATGATTATTCAATAACATCCCCATCTATCTGTACAAGGATAGTGACTTGTCACAATAACTATAACAAAAGGCACATGTGGATTCACAATAACTATAACAAAATGCACATGTGGATTGTTATATCCATATGCATCAAATCCTGGTGGATATTGGTGTAATGGAAAGATTCCCTACTCATATCCACAAATTTGAAAGAGCCATAATCAGAATTTCTGCTAGTAGTCATATCTGTATGATGCTGCAAAACAGTAAAAGCAAAGCCCTCAAAATGAAATCGTTGCCTCAGATTGCTTGCCTAAGAACGCAATGGAGGAGGATCATGATCCATATCTTAGGTGACATAGCCAGAGTTTGATTCCCTAGTAAAAGGACCGTGGCATCTTTGATTCTCTTCGACACTAGAGGTGTCAACAAGCCAAGCCTGAGCTCAATTGTTGTGCTCATTAGCCGAGCCAAAGCCAAAAAAAAAGGCTCATCTAGTTAACAAGCATGAGCCAAGTTTGGGTGAGCCCAACTTGTCTGCATATATTATATATAGAACAATGTCTATAAACTTATGAATTTTGACATACACATATTGCATATCATAATCCAAGTATGATGTGGATTGTGGTGTTGAAGCCTGTTAAAACCCAACTCATGTGAAATCTTTTCTATTTTATTAATTTCGGCTTCACTTACAGGCCTCTTAGTCTTATGATTCATGGGCTTTTGGGCCTGAATGACTCAATTATAAAACTGGACAACCCAAGCCTAAACTAATCCTATGAATTTCTAATGAGCTTGAGCCAAGCCTAAGCTCATAGATTTGTGATGAACTTGAACCAAGCAAGGCAAAGCTCAGATCGTTGGCTCAAAATGTTTACAGCTGTATTTGGCATTGCCACCACCATCGCCTCCATCATCTTCTGGCTCTTCACTTCATTTTTGCTCTTATCATCATCATTAGGTCGCCCCTTTGGTTGTCATAAAATAAACCTCCATAGCCGGAACCACTTCAAATCACCATGACAATGTCCATATTGATACCCATCTGCTTGACATCTCTATCTCAACACGCAGACATCCATCAAGTTCATATAACTTAGAGACCCTAACCCACAAGACATTGTCACCTTCACTTTCTCAATCTGCTTTACCCTCAACTTCAAATTATAATGGTTTAACACGAGCTTGTGGAGCTTTTTATAAACCAAAATATTCCTTTGGCCAATATAGATCAACGCGAACATACATAATCCAATTTCTCTCACACACAAAAGAGGATGCAGTTCGTTCTACGATTAGAACTACCAACCTTCGAAGGGTAGCGGTACCAATACAGAGATTAACAATGTATGTATCTATTAGTACTAATAACATAGTTTAATTATTTCATATACCAAGCATCACTGTCGTCCTCAAGGCTCAAACCGCTTGGATAAAGGGGAAGGTTGAATCAGGTTGGCAGCTGGCGTAAACTTTTGCTAAATCTCTTATGACAGTAAAACAATTATCAACACAAACGGTAACGTTTTTACTTGCTTTTTGTGTAAATAGAAGCATATTAAACAACACCTCATCTTAAATTGATGCTTAATCATTGATTTTGGATCCAACTTAGTGTAAATTTGATGGATGCCCCTACCCTAAATCATCCCAGTTCCCAAGGTTGCGCTTGTAATGGTATTATGGGTTTTAGTAATATGCTGACAGTGATTTCCATCAAAATGGAAAGAGAAATTACTGAAATATCTTGTGAAAGAATGAACCCTTACAAAATCTTTTCTAAGGTACTTGCTATAAGGCTGAAAGAGGAAATCTCAGACATTGTGCCCATCAATCAGAGCGCCTTCATCTCAGTGAGACAGATCCTAGATAGTGCCTTCATGGCCAACAAAGTGGAAGAAGAGAGGCACGGGACAGGTAGGTTTAGTTTGCAAATTAAACATGGAGAAAGCTTACAACAAAGTCGAGTGGAAGTTTATCGATGTAGTCCTCGAGTGGAAAGGTTTCAATCCTAGGTGGAGGATGTGGATCAAGGGTTGTCTTAGGAATGTGTCCTTTTCTTTCATTATCGATGGAAGTGTCCAAGGTCAATTTGAATCGTCTAGGGGATTGCTTCAGGGATATCCTCTATCTCCCTTCCTTTTCACAGGGCTAGGGGATGTTTTTAGCCATTTCTTAGTGAAAGCCAAGGAGTTGGGTGTTATAGCAGGGTTTCAAGTAGGCAATGATCAGGTTTCTATAACCCACCTCCAGTTTGTTGATGACACTATTCTATTTTTTAAAGAAAATGGGGTTCATAACTACTGGATTAAAGATATAATCAGATGTTTTGAAATGGTGACAAGGCTAAAAGTGAATTTGAAGAAAAGTTGGCAGGTGTCCATGTGCCTCAGCCCTCAAGATAGATTTCAATTGTTCGTTGTTGTTCTAGGATGCAATATTGCTGATTGGTCTATGAGATATTTGGGTCTCCCACTGAGAGATAGTGTAGTGATCTGAAATTTAATTAAATATTAATTATGATTTAGAGTAATTAAATATTTAACATAATGCTTAATCTTGT
>JAUPMG010000011.1:1787193-1808352 GCA_031762675.1 Pachysandra terminalis
AGTACACCCAGTTGTGTTGAGTTTTAGCCAACCTAGGGAGGGTTTTCCATGAAATAAGGTTCTATCTTTTTACAGAGAAAGCTATACCCCTTCCTATCTGTTGATGCACCTGCTGTTAATTTATTTGACTCATATTTGTCTTAACTTAACCATGTTTCTTCCAGTCCCCATTAATGGACACATCATCCCTAATGAGACCACCTGCACGTGCTAAACCTGAATTACCTTTAGTACACCCACTTGTGTTGAGTTTTAGCCAACCTAGGGAGGGTTTTCCATGAAATAAGGTTCTATCTTTTTCCACAGACAGTTATACCCCTTCCTATCTGTTGATGTTACTTGATTATTAAGGATGGGAGTTGTGGAGGGTCGGGGAACTCATTATTCCCTTCACCTCTATGTTATCAAGATAAGATGGTACAGTATACATATTTAGGCGGGTTGCAGACACCTTGCCCCTCTAAAGAACTTATACATGGCACTTGACTAGTAAAATCTCATATTAAGCTCATCAACAGTACAAACCATAAAACAAAAGAAGACTAGACTTTTGTGTTATTGGAATCATATGTAACTGGTTCAGTGCTCTGGTTTCCTTTCGGAAATATTTAATGAATATGCAAACCAATATATCTGACCAGATCATTGTTCTCATCTTCATAGATATATCTTCTTATATGTCACACACTCACACTTTGTCTAGTGAAATGCCTCACTTCATGCCTTACCATTTTAAAACTCTGATGTTGATGTTATACGATTTTCAATCTTGCATCAACAAAACAAGAAAATTGATGCTCTATAGTGGGAAAATGGGGTAGTAATTTTTGTGGATCGAAAAGTTAAAAACACACATCATGCCGTGTAGGTGATGGATTTGCACTTGCCTTAAGCACATATACTTCTGCTTGCAGGTAAACTATAGAAAACATTCAAGTCTGAAGCTAAAGCATGCACTTGCTACCCGTTTTGATGATGAAGGATTCTGAATTATCTAGCCTATACTATAAACTGGTTCTTGGATGTAGATACTAGTGTTACTTTTTAGGAGAGCAGATCTTGAGGTATAGAGCTGAACACTGGAGTTTTTAACAATAATTAACCACTCTTCTAATGAGTATCCCCCATCTAGGAACAATTAGGAGTTCAATGTTAAATTGTAGTCTGTTTCCCCTCTGTTTTCTTCATTTTGTTTGATTAATGTAGTTCGGAGATGATTTTACTTCTTTCCTTTCGAGCGTGACTGTAAATTGTTGCATTGTTGGGATGTGTGCTATGGAGACCAAAAAGTATAGAGAAACAAAGTGTGCTACATAGCCAATGTGTGATCAAATAACTGTTTTCTCTGACCTCAACAGTTTTGGATATTTTAAATCTTTTAACATTATGTGCATGTCATTTATGTTGATTTTTGACTACTTAACATTTTGTAGATACACGTATAGCAGCAGAGCTTATGGCTGGACATGATGATTTGGGTGTGTCTGAGAAGAAATCAAATGATGCTATGAATGATGTGCCGATCTTCAGTGCTGACAATTTGCAAAATAACATGAAAATAGTTTATTATAGGTTTGTCATAACACTTGCTTATGAGTATTATGAGCAGACCATTTTACTTGAGTGCGTTATGCTTGTTAAATAGATAGTGTGGATGAAGCTGACTACCTGGAATTTTCATTTCATAACGTAGCTGAGTTGACCAAACCTAAGTTTGCAAATTGCTGCCAATTTACATAATCACCATCTATTCTGCAAAAGAAAGCAATTTGACTGAAGATTTTTTCCATTGTTATGGTTATTATATTTACTTTCATCATTACTGGAATTTTTTTAATCATAGCCCTATGTAACACATGTCACAACGCAAAGTGACAGCCAACAGATTCCATTTTCAATGCATAGTGACAAGTTATCAAAATCACAAAGAGACAGCTAACTGATTCCATTATCAAAATTCCCAGATGACAAAAACGACACTCCATTTGCCTCTGTGAAACAAGGTCTGCCAATTAGTGGCACCTCTTTAAAATGATGGAACAATGTCATGCAACTTTTCATGTATCTATTATTTTAATTAAAAAAACCTCATTCTATTTGAGTTACTAGCAGTTAGGGAAAATACGTGTCTTCAAGTAGCCCATGTTACGATGGAGTCACCGTTTACAGCTAATATGGGAGGAAAAGAATATGTGAAACCTTTAAAGGTAACTACATTTCTTCTCCATTCAAATCATTCTAATTATTGTAAAACAACTGATTTGGAGGATTGAGTTAAATAACTGATTTGGATGATGGGGTTAATTCCATTTGTAAGTAATAACTAATTGTACCTAAAATCTTGAACAAACACCACTTACCTTGTAGTTGTTATCAAAAGTCATTTCCATTTGTTTTTGAACACTATAGGCTTTCTATTAGTTTTGTTTGTTTCTTTGTTTTTTTTTGAAATTGGGATTGTTCACTATTCGATAATTCCAAGGGTGTTTTGGGCCGTGAAGTTGGATCTTTCAGACTAATCGGGCATCCTTTTATTATCTCAAGATTCTAAGAAATTTGTCTTGTTGAGCTAATTCTCTAAGATTCTTATTCTCGGTATGGTGAATTCAGATACACAGTTATGATGTACACCTAGTATTTTTTTTATTTTTTTTTGTAATTAATCGAGGACCTTCAAGGATTAATCTTCATCATCTATGAGACAATGAAATATATCAAATGTGAAGGAGAATTCATGTTATTTTGCTTGCTTTAGAATTCTATACAAAGAGGACTACCTCAGATCATTGTCTTTATTTGGTGTCATCAGAGTCCATGTGGCGCGGGCCTTCCCCTTTCAGGTTTGAGAACATGTAGCTCTCCACTAGGGATTATAAAGATAGGGTGCATGAGTGGTGGTCTGAAGAGGTCCGTGGTGGCGCTGATTGGAAAGGCATCTTCTTCATAAAATCTCTTAAACATGTGAAAATTAGGGTGAAGGAGTGGAACGAGAATGTTTTTGGGCTGTTAGGTGCTAGAAAGAGTACTCATATTGCGATTATTGGGCGTTTAGATAGAGTCAAACAATCTTGGCCTCTGTTGATGTCGGAATTAGAGGAGAGATCAGTGGTTAAGAGTGAGCTTGAGTTAGTGCTAAATTAGGAAGAGATTAGCTGGAGGCAGAAATCAAGGGCTACTTGGATTAAGGAAGGTGATGAAAACACTAGATTTTTTCATAAGGTGGCTCTTGGGAGGTGGAGTCCAATTCGATAGCTGGGGTTCAAGTAGATGGGGAGTTAATTGAGGACGCTGATCTTATAGTCTCTAATATATGTGAGTTTTATAAAAAAACTCTACAGCTCAAAGCAAAAGTTTTGTTTTGTTATTTCTCAACTTTGGGGTGGCAGTTGGTCAGTCGATTAGTGTGTATGGTTAGAGAGGCTGTTTGAGGAGGAGGGGATCAGATCTGCTGTTTGGAGTTTGGATCAGGACAAATCCCCTGGTCTTGATGGTTTCACGATCGCTTTCTTTCAGGATTGCTGGGTCACAGTCAAGGACGATCTTACGAGGGTAATTGTAGAATTTTTCGAGGATAGTATCGTTAGTAGGATGACTAATGCAACTTTCATTGCTTTGATTCCAAAAAAGAAAGGTGCTAGAGAGATCAAGGATTTTCGGCCTATTAGTCTTACGAATAGCCTCTATAAAATCATTGCTAAGGTCTTAGCTGTGTGGTTAAGGGGGTGATTGGGGGTTTAGTGTCGTCGTCTCAGAGCACTTTTGTTGTGAGTCTTCAGATTCTGGAAAGTGTCCTAATAGCAAATAAAGTTGTAGAGGAATGGTAGAATGGTGGTTGGCAGGGAATGACGTGTCAGCTGGATCTTGAAAAGGTGTATGATAGGGTGGAATGGCAATTTCTGGACCAGGTTCTCCTTTGGAAAGGTTTTGGGAATAGGTGGTGGAAGTGGATTGAAGGTTGTGTGAGTAACGTGGTGTTTTCTTTTTTTGTGGAATGAGGGTGTGCGTGCAAGGTTTGCCATGTCGATGTTGCCTGGCATGTCGCCAGGTGGCATTGGCGACATGTTGCCGACATGGTGTAAAAAAAGAGGAAATGTCGTTGTAAAAAAATTGAAAAATTTCCCCCATGTCCCCGACATGTCATCCATGTCGAGAGACAGGTGAAATATCGAAAAAAAATTGAATTTTTTCCCCCATGTCGTTGACATGTCGAAACTAGGGTAAAACGACTTATACCTTGGTTTCGTGTCGCCTACCTCCAAAATGGCGACATGTCGCTGACATTGTATACACTGTGTGCATGGTCAGATTGAGTCGTCGCATGGTTTGAGACAGTGTGATCCTCTGTCTCCATTTCTTTTTATCCTAGTGGGGGATATTTTTAGTGCTTTTTTGGCTAAGGCTGAGGAGCTGGGTTTGATTGAGGGTTTTAGGATTGGGAGGGATCAGATCTCTATATCTCATCTCCAGTATACGGATGGTACTCTTGTTCCTTCAAGCTGATGAATCTCAATCCTTTTGGATCAAGTCAATTATTAGATGCTTTGAGATGGTGTTGGGCCTTAGGATTAATCTTGATAAGAGCAGCCTGGTTGGCATCAACATGCCTTCTGACCATGTTGAGGTTTTTGCATTGGTCATGGGATGTTAGGTAGTCTTGGCCGCTTCGCTATCTTAGGTTACCCTTGGGGGGTAATCCAAAGTCCCTTAGTTTTTGGAATCCGGTGGTTGATAGGGTGGCTAAGAGGCTAGCTTCTTAGAAGAAAGGTTATTTTTCTTTTGGTGGGCGTATTACACTCATTAAGGCAGCTTTTGCCAACATTCCGGTATACTGCTTGTCTCTATTCAAAGCACGTCGTAGGGTGGTATGTGATTTGGAAAAGCTCCAGAGAGATTTTCTCGGGAATGAGGAGGGTCATAGGAAATGCCTTCTAGTAAAATGGGAGGACGTTTGTCTATGCAGGGAGGAAGGTGGACTCAATTTGGGAAACATCTCGGTTCAGAATTCGGCGAATGGGTAAATGGCTTTGGAGGTTTGGTGGGGAGAAGGATAGTGTTGAAGGAGGAGAATCACACTAGAATCCTCTTAGCCACTAGATTTTTGTCTACTCCGAGGTTGCGAAATCAGTATGAACAATCCACCACAAGCTTTGCAGACAGCTTCGAATACCTCATCTATCCACAAGTGTGAGGGTAGATACACAATTCTTATCCAGCTAAATTCTGCCCCCTTTATTGCCCCTTAGGCATCCTCTCGATTCACCCCATACATCTAGGTATAGCTCCATATATCGCCTTCATGCTCTAGCACCTTTCTAGCTCTGCTTTAAGAGTCAAAAATTATAGATGAAGGCCTCATTTAACAATTTCTTCAGCCCAACACCTGCTTCTTTCCACACCTCCAAAACCCACTGTCTGCTAGGCGGTTCACCTTCATATCTACCCAAAAGACAGCATCTCACCTCCTTTTTCTTCCCTTCTCTTGCAATTCTGGAACTATTACTCTGTTCTCCCGCTTAACTCTCCACACCTTACAATCTCTTCTGTAAATGCCTTCTCACCCAAACCACTGATTGAGTTTGTTGGTTTGCTTCTCTATTTTCATTTTATCACCACTCGACGACCATCCAAAGCTTAATTAGTCTCCTTCTCACTATATCCTGCACATATTAGATCTTTATGGAGACTGTTTATTGCTTCTGGTTGTACTGACCTCCAAAACAAGGGATTAAAGATTAGACTTCATCCATCTTCATTCTTTTTTTCTGGGAATATCAAAGATGTATGGTTCTTGTGGGTCGGGTCATGTATCCAGGGTTTACTGTGTCCCCACTAAGTGGGGTAGGGGGTTCCAAATCACCAAATATATATATATATATATCAAAGATGTAGGTCGTTGGCATTAGTTCAGTTCACTCACCTTCGAAAAATTCCCAGACTAAGCACCGACTTCCCTTATAAATCTTTCCCAACTTGCCTAATGCTTCTTCTCCCTTCTACCACTTTCGTGGTCAGAAACACTTGCCATTCCATTTCTTCCTTATTGAAAGAGATGGTCGAGGAGAAAACCCAATTCCTCTCCCTGTTGCGAAGCCACTTATCCCTCCCATCTTTCCACAGATTAAATTCAAACTCATTTCTATCTGTTTCAGATTAAACTCAAAATCCTTTCAATCTATTACAGATTGACCAACTTTATAGTAATCCTGATATGAGAATTATGATAGTATCATATATGGAGCAAAGTGGTTGGAAACTAAGAAGCACTACATTTATGAGGGTTGTTAAGATAGTATGTTGAGGTGGATGTGTGGAAAAACCGAGGTCAGGTTTGCATAGACTTTTGAAAAGGTCACTTCAAATACAAGAAAGTTAATTTTTGAAAAGCTTTGTGTCATCTATTTTTTTACACATTTGGTAAATTGTCAGTTAGAAACTACCTTTTTGAGAAACATAGAAGCATGTTTGTTGGTTCTTTGTTTATCCAACAATTGACTATCCAGAGGAGGTCTGGGGAGGGAGACTATGTTTACAAGGATAGCAAAAGAGGATGTATTAGTAGATGGGTGACTAACATGTGTTATGGCTGGCAATTGTTTTGTTGTTATTAATTGACTTGTGCGATGGCAGCTCTCACTAAGCCTATAATATGTACGTAATACTTTCTTATTTTCTTGCTTAATAAAATCTCTTTCATTATCTATTAAAAAAATATCCGGCGGCTTATTCAATGATTTACTGGACAGCTTTGCTAAGAGCAGTGTCAATATGAAGTCCATCTTTTGTGGTGTATCTGAGGTTTTAAAAATTTCTACCGCTACTAATTAGGACTCTTGGCTGGGAAATTTCAGGAAAAAAGTTTCATGCGAACTTTTGTTGTGGCGAACTTTTTAGATCAGAAAATGAAGTTGGAAAAATGAAGAAACGTTAGGAACTTGTTAGTGAAATTGCAGGAGCTTCTAAAAGTTGCATAAATGGAAGCTAATAATTCAAAATATAACAAAAATCAATTACGCGTAACAAGATAAATTTAAGAGACCAAGATATGTGCTATCATCATGTACTGATATACTGGAATATAAGATATTATTGCACTATATCATATCTACTTTAACCTAATTAGTCAATCTCAACCGCTAATTATTTTAATTGTTGATATATTGTTTATTTAATAAGTAAGGCATTGATTTGTGATTTAAACAGTTGATTAATAACTTTTAAGCGTTCATTTGGAATTTGATCAATAATCTAACTATTGATTTGCATGGCAAAATAATAAATCATGAATGCGTTGTCTTTTTTAACTTTTATTGTGAAACCATGGAAAATTTGTCATGGTTAGTCAATTATCTCTTGTATAACTAAAATCTAGTTGTCAATAGTATTATATTAAGAGGGAGACCTACTCTTAGGGGTATTAAGCTGTAAGGCTAGACATTTTGATGTTTTTTCCCCTTAAATTGCCACTGGTAAAAGTGCAATATTATAAATTAAGGGATAATTTAAAACTTCATTTTATCTTTCAGTTTAAAGACAAATAACTCTCCTCTTTTTTAGGGAATCATAGTTTTTTTATATGATAATTCTCAAAATTTAATGTCATTCTATCTATGTATTGCTTTGTAGTAAAAATATCAAATACATTTGTTCAAAAGTTCACTATTCTTGTTTTGCTACATATACAAAAAAATATTAGAATATCTTCAAAATTTATTTTTATAATTCATAATATAATCTTAAAAATATTAAATGGTGAAGGTACGAAGAGCTTTCTTTCAGGCAATGATTTGGATATTGGACAGTCAAGAAAACACTACTATGTTTGTAGGATTAGGATTCTCGAAGTGAAGCGAACTTTGGCCAAGATGAAATAGGAAAGTTTTTAGGTCCAATAGTATTCCAATTAAAGTGTGGAATTGCATAGGAGAGATGCTGTATTGTGGTTGACCAAACTATTTGATAGAATTTTGAGGACTAGGAAAATATCAAATATTTGAAGAAAAAGCATGGTATTACCTATACACAAAAATAAAGTAGTTGTTTAGGATTGTACCATATGTCATGGAATTAAACTTATGAGTCTCATCATGTAATTACGGGAAGAGTGATTAGAGAAGGTTAAGAAGAATAACCAAAGTGTTAAAAATCCAGTTTGGCTTAATGCAAGGGAGCTCTACCATTGAGGCTACATTTTTTGCTTAGAAATTAGTGGAGAAGTTTAGAGAGAAGGGAAGAGACTTTCACATGGTTTTTACTGATCTAGAGAAACCATATGTTATAGTTCCTAGAGATTTTAATCTAGTGGGTTTTTGAAGTAGGACCGCAAGAATCTCTTAAAATAAAATAAATAGAAAAGGAATAAAGGGGAAGAAGGATAATCTGACAGAATCTCTCTACCAAGACCTTGAACAGAACATAATCTCACCAATTTGAAGTAAAGGTTGGTAAGGGAATCTCACCAATACCAGAGAAATAAAAATGTTGGCCTAGGAATCACACCTAGAGGATTCACACCATCCAATCTCTGGAGCCTAGGTTTTCAAATCACTGGAAAAATAAGAGGAATCACACCTCAAAAACCTCTTTGTGTAAAATTTCTTTTCAATTTCTGTCCTCATTTTTTACACCAATAATAAAGCCTTTATATAAACTTATTCCTAAACCTTAATCACATAAAAAGAGTTACTAATCTAATACATATACTTGAAGAGACCTAAAACTACCGAAATACATCCAAAATAACTTCTAAAATAAGAAATATTATCCTACTAAAATCTTTACACGAAATTTCTAGATAATCTTAATCCTAACTCCTATCCTAGTCAAAACTCTAACAAATTATAATAAAATCCTAACCTAAAAAGGACCCAAATAATTAGGTTTACTAGAGAATCCATAGGTATGACCCAATTAACAAGTATGGGCATGAACGTACAATTAATTGAACTTGGGCTTGCTGAATTGCTCCACATTATTCTCCCATGGTTGGAGAAAACTCGTCCTCGAGTTTTGCATCGATATTGTAGCCTTCCAACCCATTGAATGAGATTCTTGAAAACTGATAGGAAACCATGCTCAAAGAGTAGTGAACAAAGAAAATGGCCTAGGAATCACTCCTAGAGGCTTCACACCTTCCAATCACAGGAACCAGAATCAGATTTTCTTCACTACTTCTTTGATCTTTCAATCACGAACACTGCGATCCAAGGATGCAAACTTGCTCTGATACCAAAATTCATGTAGTTTCATAGGAAGCTCTTAAAATAAAAAAAAAAATAAAACAAAAAAAGAATAAAGGGGAAAAGGAAGGATAATCTAACAGAATTTCTCTGCCAGGACCTTAACAGATCAGATCTAACCAATCTGAATCAAAAGTTGGTAAAGGAATCTCACCAATACCAGAGAAATAAGAATGATGGCCTCGTAATCACACCTTGAGGCTTCACATCTTCCAATCTCTAGAGCCTAGGGTTTCAAATCACTGGAAAAATAAGAGGATTCACACCTCAAAAACACATTCTGTGTAAAATTTCTTTTCAATTTTCGTCCTCTTTTTTACACCAATAATAAAGCCTTTATATAGACTTATTCCTAAACCCTAATCACATAAAAGAGTCCTAATCTAAAACATATATTTGAAGAGACCTAAAACTACCAAAATACGTCCAAAATAAGAAATATTATCCTACTAAAATCTTTACATGAAATTTCTAGATAATCTTAATCCTAACTCCTATCCTAGTTAAAATTTTTAACAAATTATAATAAAATCCTAACCTAAAAAGGACCCAAGTATTTGGGTTTACTAGAGAATCCATAAGTATGACCCAATTGACGAGTATGGGCAGGAATGTACAATTAATTGAACTTGGGCCTGCTGAATTGCTCCACATTATTTTCTCTTGGTTGGAGAGAACTGGTCCTCGAGTTTTGCGTCGATATTTGTAGCCCTCCAACCTATTGAATGTGATACTTGAAAAATGATAGGAAACCATGCTCAAAGAGTAGAGAACAAAGAAAATGGCATATGAATCACTTCTAGAGACTTCACACCTTCCAATCACAGGAACCAGAATCAGATTTTCTTCACTACCACTTTGATCTTTCAATTATGAACACCGCAATCCACGGATGCGAACTTGCTCTGATGATGTAGGACTGTAGGAAGCTCTTAACATAAAAGAAACAGAAAAAAAAAATAAAGGGGAAGAAGGATAATTTGATAGAATCTCTCTGCCAGGACCTTAACATTTCAGAATCTCACCAATATGAAGCAAAGGTTGGTAAAAGAATCTCACCAATACCAGAGAAATAAGAATGATGGCCTCGGAATCACGCCTTGAGGCTTCACACCTTCCAATCTCTAGAGCCTAGGGTTTCCAATCATTGGAAAAGTAAGAGGAATCACACCTCAAAAACATATTCTGTGTAAAATTTCTTTTCTATTTTCGTTCTCCTTTTTACACCAATAATAAAGCCATTATATAGACTTATTCCTAAAACCTAATCACATAAAAAGAGTCCTAATCTAATACATATACTTGAAGAGACCGAAAACTACCAAAATACGTCCAAAATAGCATCTAAAATAAGAAATATTATCCTACTATAATCTTTACCCGAAATTTCTAGATAATCCTAATCCTAACTCCTATCCTAGTCAAACTCTAACAAATAAAAATAAAATCCTAACCCTAAAAGGACCCTAATAATTGGGTTTGCTAGAGAATCCATAAGTATGACCCAATTAACAAGTACGGGCATGAACGTACAATTAATTGAACTTGGGCCTGCTGAATTGATCCACATTAGTTTTGGCAGGAAAAAATACCATTCCAATACGTTGAGGTCATGAAAGACATGAATGAGGGAATCCCAACTCATGGTTCTGCACATCGGTCCCAAACCGCGATACATACTTTCTTATCGCAAGGTTATTTACTGGACCGGTACAACCAGTACAGTTTTTTTTTTTTTTTTTTGTAGATTGGACGGTCCGGTACCACCTGTCCAACGTCTGGTTAGGTCCGGTCCATTTTTTTAAATTTGAAAATTTCGTTACTTTTGTATCGGACTTGTACTAGCCGGGATTGGTCCGGTACCCTGTCCTAGTACATTATACCATGTCCTAACTAGGGTAGACTAGTGGGCATCGAGACTACCTAGTAATAGATTTACATCAAGAGTCAGCTTTGAGTCCTTTCCTTTTTTACTTTAACTATGGAGGAACTGACTACTCCTATGCAAGAGGTAGTGTCTTGGTGTATGCTCTATGTAGATGTGGTTTTGGTGGACTAAACTGGAGAGGGGATAAATGTAAAACTGGAATTATGGAAGGTTTCCTTGGAATCAAAAGGTTTTAAATTAAGTTGGGTATGTGGAATGTAAGAGGTAAAGCAATGATAAGAATTAAGAATAAGAGATTAATAAAAGCAATCAATTTTGCCATCTTGGATCAATTATCCATAAAGAGGGGGATATTCATGAAGATAGTGTACATAAAATTAGATATGGATGGCTTTAGTGGAAAGGTGTGTTTAGAGTATATTGTCATGTGATTGACGTGTTCCGCTCAAAACAAAAGAAATTTTTTATAGAAAAGCCATTATGCCTACTATGATATATGGATCAACATGTTGGTTTACAAAGAAGCAATATATGCATAAGATGAGTGTTGCTGAGATGGGGATGTTGAGATGTATTTGTGGGAACTAAGAAGACTAGGAAAGATATGGAATGAACATATTCGAGAGTATATATTACCCAAATAGAAGATGAGATAAAGGAAAGTAGGTTAAGATGGTTTGGCAGATACAACGAAAGCCTAGGGAGCCAGCAGTGGCAAGGTGCAAGGGGATACTCCTTGAAGGATCCAAGAGGGCGAATGGAAGACCTAAAAGAACTTAGATGGAGTCAGTCCAGAAAGGTGTTGGATTTTCATATTTTGACTAAAGATATGTTTTATGACTGATTGGGATGGAGGAGCAGGATTTGTGTTGCTGACCCAAGAAGTAGGCATACTTTAGCCTGGTGTCTCCTTAGAGAGGGATACATCAAGCTGAATTTTGTGGTTCTTCAGTTGGTAACCTAGGTCCTTCTGGTGTGAATGGCATTTTCAAAGATCATCTTAGGACCACATGTCATGTGATTCTGGTTCGATTAGTCAGGAAGATTCGGCACGTCTAGAGATTCCTTCATTGGTACTGGTTTGAGGAAGGTGAGTAGTATGGGTTATGTCTTTTTGGAGGTAGAGGGTGATTCTGCGATTGTGATTTCTTGGATCGGATCCGGGATGGTCTGGCATTAGAGATTCACTCACTTGATTCGGATGGTTCGCTGTCTAGGTCATGGCTGAACATCGCATTTACTTGTGTGCCTAGATCAGCCAATTTGGCTGTTGATAGATTGGCCAGAGATGAGGTGGTTAGTATGGTTCTCTTCACTGCGATTCCCATGATCGAGATGCTTGGAAATGTGGGCTGAGTCTATTGGACGGAGCTCCTGCCTATATATCTTTTGTGTCCTGTGTTAGTTTTGCTTTGTCATATATGCTCTTTTTTGGTTACCTGTTACCTGTCTTAGGCAGCTCCTTGAGTGTAACTTTGTGACGTTTGTCTTCATATTTATATACATATAAGGCATTTTATTGTTGTTGTTGTATTATAATTTGTAATATAATAATATGCATTTTTAATAAATCTAAAATGTTCATATGCATAGTACATGCAATCCACTGGTTGTTTTATTAAGGAAATGTGTAAAACAAGCAATACTAAACAGTTTTTTTTTTTTTTTTAAATTCGCTCAGCAGGAGTTTTAATGAAGCGCTTCAAACGCTTAATGTGTATGGTTAAAGCGTTTCTAGGCTTAGGACTCACTTTCAGGGCCCAAAGAAGAAATGACAAACACAACCTTATCTTTATCCACCCCCTCTATTTAACCAATAAAGACAGCATTGTTATTTTAAAAAGAAAAACACAATAAAGCATGTTTGTGGTGTGCTATTAGTGCTTGACGTAGTGATAGTGGACGATGGTGGTGGTTGCGGTAATGGGCAAGTGGACGCTTGTAGTGATGATGATGGCAAGTGGACGCTGCTGGTGGTGATGGTGGCGGCGGCAGTGGTGATGATAATGGAAGTGGTCAGCAATGGTGTTGATGGGGGTATTGGTGGTGATGATGGTATTGATTTTGACAGGTCAATTGCCCAATTTATGGGAAACAAAAATTCACCTCCAGAAGTCTTCTTTTTGTTTCTTATAGTTTACTTATGGAACAGAAAGTGAAATATGTTTTACTTGCATCCAAAAGCCACATATATCTAAACGTTACCTTACTCCTTACACGCTTTCATGCTTCTGTTCTTGTTTCTCCTTGACCCCAAAAGAAGCCTAAGAAAAATAAGGACTCATCCTAGAGAGTCTAGGGTAGCCTCACAGGTGATAAAGTAAAGCTAATCAAGTTGGTCTGGGCGTGAATAATGAAGATCTACCAAAAGCTTAAATGAGACTGATCTTTTAGAATTCTCTCGGAAGTTATATGGTCTTATTTTATTTTATTTCCCTCTAATATTATGACCTAAAACCCTTGTAGGAGTCTTCTGCAGTTTTTTTTTATTATGATATAAGTTTTGGCTGGCAATACGCTGTTTCTTTTATTTTCCTTGCATCACCACTTGTTAGCTTGAAAACCGTTGCTAAAGCCAGATCTCTATTAATTTCTGCAGCCGAACATTTTTGTCCATTATTGGTGGAGTGATTGCTGGAATTTTTGGATTTACGGGTTTGACGGGCTTTATCTTCTATTTCCTTGTCATGGCAATTACTTCCCTGGGACTTGCAGCCAAGGCAAGTTTCTCCATTCATTCATATTTTGATTGGTGGAACCGGATTATATTAGATGGCTTCTTCAGTGGGCTTATGGTATGTTACTGAATCCTTTATGACCTTTTTTTTTCTTTGCTTCTATTTCTAGAGGAACAATATATTTTTTCTCTTATGAAGAATTTAGATACTCAGATGTCATTGTTCTATACATTTTTATGATATTTGTAATTGATTGCCAACTTTGTTTATTCTCTTTAATGCATGATATTGTTGTTGTTAGTGGTAGCTAGATCATCTTTGACTTCGTGCATCAACCCTACCCTATCATATTCTCTGTTAAGTCCAAAATTGGCAATAAACCAATATTGTTATTGTTAGTGGTATCTAGATCCTCTTTGCCTTTGTGCATCTACCCTATCCTATTCTCTGTTAAGTCCATAACTGGCAATTATTCAACATCTGCATTTTGTGGTGTTAAATTTTTACATTAACATCGCACACCCATTTCCACTCTGGGCTTTTTGATGAAGAGGGCATACCATATCTAATGAGAGAAACTCATTGTGATTTATAACGAAACTGTCCTATAATTTGACCACTTCTGTTTCCTCCAAAGCATATATGCTCTCAAGTGGGTGTAGATTCCTGTTATTTGAATTCCTTTTTCTGAGAGATTATTTTATATCATAAATTTTCCCAACCACTTTTATGCATCATCTGCAAACGCATGCTTAAAAATTCTTCTTTAGTGGTTTAAATCTAGGAAGATACTAATGATGTTTTGTGTAGTCTAAGCACATCGTTTTTGCTGCTGCCTGATATCTTATTACATTTGTCTTTATACTTGCAGTCGTTCGTGCTATTCTGGACGTATCCTTTACATAATTAGAGAATGCTTCGCTACAATTAAACCACAGTAACGATACCAGTAATTTTACTTGATGGTGAAAAAAATAATTAATCAAGTTATTGTTTTGCTTTTAGTTAAATTTGCCTTTGGGAGAATTATCTGGAAATAAAGGTAATTTTGATAGTTCATCATGGTGGCACCACAGTTTTAGGTCAACTTGATGAGCCCTACATGCCACTTGGAATTATGAGATTAATTACCAAGGCTGATGTGGTGCTTATTAAGGTGGCATTGATTCCTTGTCATCAATTCATTGAATATTTACTGTTCTAAAATACACTTGGTCTTCATACTTCACCGCATGTCTACCACTCACTGGCTGCATTACATCATTGGTTCAGTCCTGAGTGCCAAAATAAATGGTGTTACCTACAGGGCTGTGTCAGAAGGGGCAAAATATGGAGTTTTCAAGTCCCAGGGATGTAAGGAAACAATTCCTATCAAGTAAATAATAAAAGCATTTGAAGCTGTCAGCGAAACTACATACTATTATGGATTGTGTGTTTCAACATTTTTTTTTTCTTGACACGCCTAAGATTTGCATATGACATCGTTCACATATTCTGAAGAAGCATCTGCATAACAAGAGACTAATGACTGAATGGGAGGGAGTATCCTGCTGATGATGATGATATACTTTTTCCACCTATGAGTTTTGAGAAAGGTTTAGTTGTATCTCATGTGTTTTATTTCTTTTATTTTGAAAGGACCCTATTCATGTTATGCAATTTCTGGAAATCTTGTGTTCGTCGGATTTGTTTGCAGAAAAATTTAACTTTTGCATGACTGCCATCAATATGTATACCTTTGTTTTTTTAGCCATGCAAGGATTATTGATTTATTGTACCTATATCTAATTGAGTTGAGATTTTTAGCCTAAAAAGCTTCCATGCTGAATTGTTTGAATTGATAGGTCGTTCACATCATGAAGGGAAGTCAGAAGTGTGTGTGGGGTAGTACAGGGATAGGGACCCTTTCTATGTTACAACTGTCTTTTTGATTGTTCATTTTTCGGTACCCCACTTTCTCTCTCTCGCAAACATACCTGATTGAACAGATCCTCTATTCGTCTCTCTCTTTCACACACAAACCTACCTGAACAAACAGTACGTTTTCTTTGAATTTCACTTGTGTTGATCCATATACCACCTGAACATTGAAGGCAAATGTAATCTTGTAATGAGATGCATAAGGAACGATATAAATGAATCATGGAAGGTGATAAAAAAAAATACAAAAAAAAACTGTTTGTTTAAAGAGCCTTAGAAGAAAAAGTGAATATTGGAATTAATATTTCAAAAGATTTGATAATGGAACAAGCAAGACGTTCTTTGAGATTGTGTGTAGTTCCAATCCATGACTTTATCGTCGTCGTGGTTTCTACTAGCTCCGTGAGGGTTGATTGATTGATAGGTTAGACGGGTTTAACTGAAATTAGAGATTATCTCTAGTCTTTTTTCACTTTTTATTTTTTTTTTTGGTAATGGTAACTTTAAGTATAAATTAGCGGAAAACAAAGTTTATGGGATTTACCCCATAAGGGGTATTTACTGGGAGAAATAAAACGAGAAAAAGTTCTACCATTCCTGTTATGTAATGGCAATGTTGGCCAACTTATCTGTTGCCATATTAGCTTCCCGGCACATGCGACTAAATGAAACCATATCAAATAGGGGAAGGTGAGCTTGTGCCTCTCGAATAATACTCTCCGATTTTCAATTGCAGACCAAAGTCCCCACAATTTCACTAATGATTTATCTGGAGTCACCCTCTAAAATGACATTTTTGTATCCCCAGTTTGTCCCAAGACGCAACCCTTCCAAACATGTAGTTCCTTCCGCTACCCTTCCAAACATGTAGTTCCTTCCGCTATTTATACTTACGATATAGCAATGTAATGGGATGTTCCACAAAGAAAGACACCCCCCTCATTTCGGCAAAGAGCTCCCGCTCCAGCAGTGCCTGGGAATCCCTTAACCGCACCATCAAAATTGATCTTTATAACTCCCATCTGAGGAGAAAGCCATCAGATAAAAGTTTCAATTCTTATGCCGACCGTGTTAATTAGCACCGACTAATATTTTGGAGTTTTCTTGAAGACCCTGTAGAAAAAACAAACTATTAGGAACGATTGATGGTTGTCCCTAAAAAATTACCTTGATTAATGGTTGTCCCTAAAAAATTACCTTGTTTCTGGCAAGCCAAATCGCCCAAAGGAAATTTGCGCATAGTGCAGGCACATTTGCAACATGGGTAGGAATAGTGGCAGCATTTGTGTGGAAAGCATCATATAGCTATGAACGAGGGGTACCCAGAACAGTAGAGTTTAAAAGTCTGCCGTGAATACCGAACCACACGGCCCTAGCAAAGGAACAGTCAAGAAACAGATGAGTTTGGTTTTCACTATGAGATGCACATAAGGAGCAGTTATCACAAGGAATGCTCAACCGATGGCTCAAAAGATCACAAATAGGAAGAGCATTATGAGCACACTTCTAGAGGAACATTCGAATCTTTTGAGGAACATGAAGATAAAGGTTATGATGAATGAAATTATATGCGGAGGCGACAGAGAACTTACCTGTGCTTGTGCCTTTCCATACCAACTTATCATATTCTAAATGTTTAGCAATAGGGATTGCCAGGATCAAGTCATCACAAGGAATGCTCAACTGATGGCTCAAAAGATCACAAGTAGGAAAAGCGTTATGAGCACACTTCCTGAGGAACATTTGAATCTTTTGAGGAACATGAAGATAAAGGTTATGATGAATGAAATTATATGTGGAGGCGACTGAGAACTTACCCGTGCTTGTGCCTTTCCATACCAACTTAACATATTCTAAATGTTTAGCAATAGGGATTGCCAAGATCAAATCAGCAATTGAAGAAGGCCACAAAGTAGTAATTAAAGAAAAATTCCAGCATTTCAAATCCAGGATCAGCAACTACAACCAATTCAAGATTTTCATGTTGATCACAGGCAAGATCCCATTGATGAGGTAGGATGCCAGGAACCCATCTATAGTTCGTAATGTTAATGGATAAACCATTGGCAACTACCCAACCACAACCATCAACTTCATGAAGACATACAAGTTTTTTCCACATGAATGAGGCATTTTGCTTAGCCATTGTAGAAGAAAAGTCCTCATTCGAAAAATATTTCGCTTTAATCATCGTAGGCTAAATAGCATTGGATTCACAAAACAGGAGCCAAGACTTTTTCATAAGTAAAGCATCATTAACTGCAATTGGAGAATTAATATTTAAACCTTTAGCTTTCTTTGAAATCCCTAGCTTCTTTATCAACTTTTTTCAATAGGGAGGCTAAGGCAGGACATAAGGTGTTGGGGCATAATAGCAAGCACTGAGGATATAAGTGTAGCTCTTCCAGTTTGGTTAAGCAGACTACACTTCCAAAAAGCTAATCGTTTACTTATCCTAGCCAAAAGATCCACAAAAATTGATTTTTTTGGCTTACCGGGAACCAATATAGTACCTAGATAGGCAGGAGGATTCTTGATACATCTAAGGCCAAAAATATCAGTTAAGGCCTGTTTCTTACATATCCTTTAACATTCGGACTGATAAGGATGCAAGACTTGGGCATATTGATGGAGTGCCCAGCCTCAGAACAAAATTTGTGTATAATATGATTCAACACATGACATTCATGCTCATTAGTACACCCCAAAATTAACAAATCGTTAGCGAACAAGAGATGTGTTATCGCAGATCCAGACCCGCTAATTTTGACGCCATTAATGAGCTGCATGTCATGTGCGGCATTCAAAGCAATAGAAAGAGCCTGTTGGTCTAAGATAAATAGATGTGGTGACAAAAGGTCACCCTGACACAACCCACGAGTAGGCACAAAATGATCATGAGGAGATCCATTAATTAGAACAATGTAAGAGATAGAAGTAGTACAAAACATGACCAGTTCAATCCATCTAGGATGAAATCCAAACACACACAAAATATGGTCAGTAAAATCCCACTTAACAGAATCGCATGCCTTGGATGGATCAACTTTAAGTGCAAACAAATCGTGATTTCCCCCCCACGCTCCCCTCCTTTACTCGTGGTATAATAAATTTTCTGTGCAATGTCATGAATCGACCGACCCGGAAGGAAAGTCCATTGGGTTGGGTCAATCAGCCTATCCATCAGAGGCGTAAGTCGGTTAACCGTGATCCTAGAAATGATTTTATAAATGAAATTACACAAATTGATAGGTCGATAGTCATTCAATTGCTGATGAGAATCAATCTTAGGCACTAAAGCAATATGAGTATGGTTGATGGTTTTTGAAAAAGGATCCTGTGGTAAAAAAATCTTGTACAATATGAACCACATTCAAGCCCACAATGTCTCAAAATTTCCAATAAAAAACGGCCTGGAAACCATCAGGTCCCGGGCATTTTAGAGGCCCAAGTTGGTGGACAACAGATATAATTTCATTCAAGTTAGGCCTTTTAAGAAGGGAAAGGTTCTCTCCTCGGCGGAAACTTGCTCATGTATGAGCTCAGTAAAGGTGAAATCTGAATCTCTATTCAAGGCAGTGAATGTGTTAGAAAACATTGGACAAATGCTTTATCAATGGCAGCAGGTTCAGTTAAGAGTGTATTATCCATAGTATTAATACTATCAATGAAATTGTGCTTTCTATGACTTAAGGTAGACAGATGGAAAATTTTAGTATTTAGGTGTCCTTCCTTAAGTCACTGAACCCTTGATTTTTATGCCCAAAAGGACTCCTGATTTTTAAAACTTCAAAATACTGATTTTTCAAGTCCATTTCCTTTTGTGCCAGGTGGCCATCATCAGAGGTTTCCCTCTCTATATGGACTGCTAAAACAACATTATACAGTTTAAGAACTCTACCATGGATGCTACCCACATATTCTTTATTCCATCTTCTTAGATCAAAGGCAAGGGCTTCTAATCTATCATTGAATGGTAAACCAAGGTTATCATAACAGCCTTTTACCCATGCATGTTTTATGATAAAAGAACATGATTCAAATTCAGTCCAAAAAGCATAGAAAAGGAAAGGTCTAAAACTCCCCCAAGTCTTCTAGAGCACAATAGGACTTCAATTGTGGAATGATCACAGCCTATTCGAGCTTTTAAAAAGACCAATGCATTTGGGAATCGAGTTGTCCAATCAGTATTAACTAGACACCGGTTAAGTTTTTCCAATAGACGGCCTTGTCTCTGTTGGCCATTAGACCAAGAGAAGCTAAGTCCCTTAGATTGGAGTTCGTGAAGATCACAATGTCGTAGCATATGAAAGATGTTACGAGATTGAGACATACCTCATTTCTACTTCGTTTTTCTGCAGAGTTTGTAACAACATTAAAATCACCCCGACCATCTACGCAAGGTTGTTGTGGTCCGCTTGACGAGCAGTGATAGAGCTAGTATGTACAAAAAAAAGTAACCATGGTTCCTGTCCTACTTGTTTAATGATCATATTTACAATCCAAGTTTCAAAAGAAAGGATTTCAACTGACAAATCATTGGATCATAAGATCCAGAATCCACCAGCTAAAAACGAAGTTAGTAAAACCAAAATTTCTTATGTTACTATGTGAAGCCCTTGCAAAAGTAAAAGTTTCAGAGAACAACACAAGATTAGGCCTATTAGATTTGATGAGTTCCTTAAGATGCTTCTTAGTCGTGGCTTGACTAATGCCACGACAGTTCCATGAGAGGATGTTCATTTTGTTAATTTATCCCGATGAGTACCCGTAGTATCAACAGTCACAGGGGGGGTTCAAGGTCAAGGTGTTGATAGAGAGGCTTTTCTCTTATGTAAGGAGGTAGGTGACCCTTCAATCAATATTGGGCTCGAGTATGTTACTGTTTCCATCGTGGGTGGAGGATTAGTGGCTTGGACAGACAGGGTTAAGTGTGGGCTAAGGGTTACAGACTTCCTTGAAGAAAATAATGCATCTCCTTCCTTATTTTTTATTTTTTTGGTGATATTTGGAAATAGCAACACATTTTGTAAGTATCAAATGAGGCATCACCAACATGTGTAATTGAAAGGGACTTGGCATGACCAATGACGATCTTGTAATTACCAACACAAGGATGAAAATTAGAGAATATACATAGGTTCTTTTTTTCGGGTAGAAACTTCCCTTTCTTTTGAAGTCCCTTCAAAGGACTCCTCAAAGTACTTCCATATGGGGTGAGGAACTTCTGTGAATTAGAGGAGATTCTCCTGTGATGTGAAACAACACTGAGCGTAAAATTATATTTTTTCCCTTATAAAGCAATTCAGGTCAGAATTTTGCCCTCCGTGTTGTTTGACATCACAAGATTTCATATGTATTTTGTTGTTTCCACGTCCTAGGGCTGTAAGTAGGGCGGGTTGTATTAGGTTCCAATCAGTTCGGGTCCGACGGAAAC
>JAUPMG010000011.1:1808452-1821639 GCA_031762675.1 Pachysandra terminalis
TATCTTGGGTATGATATGGAAATCCGCGGTCCAGAAATGGATCCCGAAGGTCTCACCTCGTGATCCGTGCCATCCCGTCTAGAGATTTGAGACACTGGGTCAGGGGCGTGACAACAAAATTAGTTCTTACTGGGCATTCCAAGCTCACATAAAATTTTATGTTTCAGGTTGAGGTGGGATGACGGATGAACTTGGACTAGATGTTGTTTTCCCTTTTTTTTTTACTTTAGAAAGATTGTGTTAGATCGTTTGTATGACCACGTTGGGTTGAAAAAGTAGACTTGCAAAATTGGTGTATTATTCTTATTCTGGATTGTAGGCTTTTCTGACGCCATGGATTTGATGTAATTAGATTTGTATATGCTTCCGTACTCTGATAGTTCAATAAGAGTAGTTGAGATTACTTTTATTGTTCGGTTTATTTTGGTGATCCGTGTTATACGGTTGGGAACTCGAAGGTCACACCTCGTGATCAGTGCCACCCGCATAGTGATTCGTGCCATGGGATCTGGGGTGTGACAAAGCAAATCCCGAAGCCCCGGCTAGCACGGTGCGACGTGTAGTATTAAGGTCGATCGCACTTCCTCCTAAAGTGCCCAATGTTCCAATTACTTTAGAAGCTCTTGCCGAGAGAAGCAAGGGAACAGACAAGAGAAGGAGGAGAAATGATGATCTTAATATTACCTTGGTGCCTCCTTACGTCAAGCAAAGGATTTTCTCAAATTTGACGGCCTCAACTTATGCGGAGGAAGATGTGGGCATTCTAGTCATTGACGCCCCTTCACTGGGAGATGGTGACATTACCATTTTGCCACCCGCTTCTCCTACAACTCAAGGGGAAGATCGATCTACCATGGATCAAGGGAGAAAATCCTCTACGCCCATTTGAAATAATCAGTCTAATAATCTCTTGAGTGATGAGCTATTGGGCATGGTAAGTGCCAACGGGACCTCCTTCCTGTTGAGCCAGACCCCCGATCCATATTAGTTGACGGCTTAAGTATTCTCGTTGCCTATGGCTCAACTCTTCGAAAAACTATTAGTTGCCATGGTGATCCGGGCGCAGGTATGACTGTTTCTTCACATAGGACTCGAAGTTTCTTTTATACAACAATATGATCCATAGTTTGGTGTCTTCAAGAAACGCCATTATTTGCACTTTCGTCGGAGGATTTATGTGATATGCACAAGGAGTTGGAGGATCCTATCGCTGTGGGGATGAAGTCAGAATGGTTAGTTGCTCATTTGGAGAAAAAAGATACATCCTTGGGGAATGTCACATAGTATAGGGAATTAAGGCTCCCTTGATCTCCCGCAAGGATTTGGAGTCTCGCATAGCCATTCGCAAGTCTAAAATAGAATCGTTGAAAGTTCAATTTTCAGAAGAAAAAAAACAGTTATCCGCAGATAGCGCGAGATGGTTGGCGATGCCAAGATACTTTCCATCACATGTTCTTGGCTTGAAAGTAGCGAGTTCACCCGCGACGCTCTTTTAGCAGATCTCTTAGAGAGGGCTCTTGATGATACCCCTCCTTAGATGTTATTGTAACTCTTTCTTTCAAGTAGTAATGGAAGTGACATTTTGTTGTTGTAACTCTTTCTTTGAAGTAGTAATGGAAGTAACATTTTGTCATCATCCTTCCAAATATTAATATATTTATCTCTTTTTCTTTTTAGCATCAATTTATTTTATTGCAAATATAAGATCAGCATAATTAAGTGGTACGTTTACCAAGAAATTTTTAGAACTTCTATATAAGAGGCGAATGGGGAGTCCAAGATAACTTACCTTGCCCAGGTTTTCTTTCTTCTCCTCCAAGCATATAAAAGAGAGAAGCCCAAATCAAGCTGCATAAGACCAATGGCGCATGGCGGAGACTTAGGTGATGCACGTGAAATTTATGCTCCTCCTCCAATGGAATATTGTAGGCAAGTCTTTATACGTTTTCATGAGTTGAAAGATACAAGGGTCCTCAATCCTGGACGCCTCGAAGTGCATTGGCTCCATACTCGTTCGATCCTTCACGAAGCGAGAGAGAATTTGTTGGGTGCCTTTCCAACATTCTTTGAAGCTTTTCAGATGACTGATCACATATCCTTCCGTAGGTTAATATGGGTGGACTATTTAATTTTAGTGGAGGAGATGGAATCGCTGTCCTTTGAAAGAAAAAGTTCGTACTACAAAGGTCTTTTCTGTCAACTCCGTCGCCTTTCTCTGGATGGGCATTTTCATTGTCAATTCTGCAATGACGCATTATTTTATCAAAGGCAACGATATTATGAAGAGATGGAAAAAGTGAACCAGGAGCAGAGAAATTGTGATAACATATTCTTGGCCATCAGGATGGATCCTTCCTATCGAGCTGCATAATCCTTGGAGACTCAGGCATGAGTGTTGGAATACCAAATGGATGGTATGCCAAATGATGTTCATCGTGCTCAATTGAGGGGAGAAGCACGTGACATTTCTCCAGATTTTGACCCGTATAGTCTAATAGGGGTTGGAGAGGACGTCACCGATCATCGTAGGATTTTCTTCGATCACATCTGCAGTTTGAATGCTTTCAAGGTCCAAATGATATTGTATTCTCGTGAAATGCGGTCATGCTGACGAAGACGAAGAGAGTGACGCGTAAAGGGAGTGCATGTCACTCCATAGTTATTAGTAGATCAGTACCAATTCTCCCTTTTGATTAGTGTAGGAGTGTCGCATAATAGTAGGAGATATCTGTCATGTCAATGTTTGTTATTTTCTCTTGAAGCATTTCTAGTTTCAATGTAAGAAGAAAGCTTTATATTAAGAATCAAAAGGATCTTCTTTTCTTTGCTCATAGCAACTACTATTTACACATAATAGTAAATGTAATTAACACATGACTTCTCACTATTCGATAGAAGATGTAAAGGAAAGGATACAAAACTTATTCCTGGTCTGAACGACCCTCGTGATACAACTTGATCCATTTGGCATTGATGGAATCATTCAAAGGTTTCCCGTCAATCTGACTCAGAAGGTAATATCCACTCGTGGAAACTTCGCGTATGATGTAGGGGCCTTCCCATTTCGGAGCGAATTTGGAAGTAGATAGATTGGTGCGCACATGCATAGTTGCCTTTAATACTTTGTCTCCCTCTTTAAAGTCACGATTGCGGACCATCTTGTTGTATGCTCGTGAGAGGTGAGCCCGGTACGCTATGGATTTAACTTTCACGTTACTTCTTCTCTTGTCAATTAAGTCCAGCTCTTTAACTCAACCATCGATCTTATCAATGTCATCGTCCACTTGGGTTGCTGCAAGGGCTATTCTAGTGGAGGGTATCTTGATTTCCACCGGCAGAACAGCATCACTGCTGTAGACTAAGGCGAAAGGAGAGTCTTGTGTTGAGGATCTCTTTGTGATACGATACGCCCACAAAGTCGTTGTAATCTTCTCATGCCACTTTCCCCTTGGTCGTGTATCATACGATTAAGGATCCTGACAAAGGTCTTGTTAGTAGCCTCGGCTTGCCCATTACCTTTTGGATAGTAGGGAGTTGACCTGGCATGCTTCATTCAATAATGCTCCATCAACAATCGGACATCTTTGTTAATGCATGGAGTTCCGTTGTCTGAAATTATTCTACGAGGATTTCCAAACCTACAAATGATGTGATCTCGGATGAAGTTACTGACGACAACTCTTGTAGCGCGTCTCATAGGAATTGCCTCCACCCTTTGGGAATAATATTCTATCGCGGTAAGTATCCATATGTGACCATCTGAGTTAGGGCTGATTGGCCCAATCAAATCTAAACCCCATAAATGGAAGGGCCTTGGAGTAGATATATGCCGCAATTCAACATGTGGAGCATGGATTTTTTGGCCGAACACCTGACACTGGTAGCAATGCTCACATATTCATGAGTGTCTCTTTGCATGGTGGGCCAATAGTATCCTATTTGCAGCAATTGATCTAACAAGCGATGATAGCCTTGGTGAGCGCCACAATCACCCGAGTGCATTTCTTGCATTACGTCCTCAGGTTCCTTCTACATTAGACATTTGAGAGGTCTCCCAGCCCAACTTTGGCGATAAAGGCAGTCCCCCACTAGGAAGAATCTCCTAGCGCATCTTTTCAATTTGGCTGCCTCAACTGCATCGTCAGGGAGTTTGCCTAAAGACAAATAATCAACATAGGGCTACCTCTAGTCTTCATCAACTTTCGTTGTAACCATGCAGTAATCTCTGTTATATTTTCCGTTGCACATTGGAAAACTTTGTTGTAGCTCATTAACTTCATTCATCAACGTAGGCCAGTAGTAGTCAGCCCGCTGAAGTCTTCTGTACAAGCCTAAGACATCCTTTTGGGAGCACTGCTGATTATGCATCGAATGTAGCTGTTGTGTTGGTTCTTCGGGACCTAGGCATCGGCTAAGTACTCCAGCGGCAGCTGTATGATACAATTTCTCTTTTAGATTCATAAAGGTTTTTAATTCCTTCATCCGAATGTAGCCAATGCATCCGCATGTTTATTGGTCATCCGAGGAGAATATTCGAACTTGACCATGTCGAAACTAGGTAGTAGCCTTTGCGCCTTTCATATGATTGATCACAAGGTTGGAATCCTCTTTTACCAATAAATTTCTTATTCCCGTCTGCTTTGCGAGTAGTAATCACAAGACCAAGGCCTTATACTCAGATGAATTGTTGGAACAAGGAAACTACAATTTATAGGCCGCAGAGGTGGCGTCGCTGTCTGGTGATAGTATTACAACACCTACACCTCCTTCTCCCCTCACTATGGATCCGTCGAATTGGGGAACCCATGACTCTTGATTAGCGATAGTCGCCACTTAGAAAACATCTTCAAGATCACCTTCTAAGTTAAGAGAATCGCCAACAAAGACAACCATTAAGTCGGCGACAGCTTGGCTTCTTATCCTGGTGGGAATAGTACATGTCAAATCACACTCTGATAATAATAATATCCATTTTGCGATCCTCCTAGAAAGGACTGAGGAACAGAACAAGAATCGGATGGGATTCAACTTGGTCATCAATTCAACTTCATGGGCTAACAGAGAATGATGGAATTTTTGTCTCGCATGTACTAGTGCCAAGAAACTCTTCTTAGCCTTAGTATACTTGAGTTCGGAACCCCTCAGAGTGTGACTAGTCTAGTACACTGGCCTTTCCGCTTCCATGTCGTCCTCTTGATGAAGTAAAGCATCAACTGCATGTTCCGACGCAACGAGGTATAACCTCATAGCTTTACCCTCTGTCGGCATTGACATGGTGACGGAAGTGGTTATATCTTGTTTTAACTTATCAAAGGCTTCATTGCATTCCCGATTCCATATAAATTTTTCTTTCTTCTTCAAAAGTGGCGTCATTGAATGTATCTTGCTCGCCAATCCTGGAATAAATCTTCTCAAGTAAAATACCTTCCCCAAGAAACTCTTCAGTTCTTTCTAGCTCTTTGGAGGAACCATTTTTTGAATTGGTTCCGCCTTTGGCCGGTCGATATCGATCCTATGACTATGGACTAGGAAACTGAGAAATTTTCCCGACGAAACACCAAAAACAGACTTCATCGGATTCATCTTCAATTGACGGCATTTTTCGAATACCTTTCGTACAACATCCGTATGATGAGCTCGTTCTTTCGACTTTACCATCAAGTCATCTACGTAAGCTTCCACTTCTCTATGAAAAATGTCATGAAATATAGCAGTCATAGCCCTCTGATAAGTAGCGCCAGCGTTCTTAAGATTGAAGAGCATGATTGTGAAGTGGAAATTACCTATGGGCGTCCGGAACGCCGTCTTCTCCGCATCCTTAGCTGCCATCTTTATTTTGTTATAGCCGCTATATCCGTCCATGAATGAGAACTTCTCATTCCCCACAGTCGAGTCAATCAATATGTCCATATTTGGCAAAGGAAACTAGTCCTTAGGACATGCTTTGTTCAAATCGCAAAAATCTATGCGACAGTGTATTTGACCGTTCTTCTTAACGGGCACGATATTGGCTAACTACGTCGGATGCTGTATGGGCTTTATAAATCCTGTCGCTAACAATTTCAATACCTCTTCTTTAATCTTTAATTTGACGTTGGGCGTGAAAACCTAGTAGCTTGTTTGACTGGCTTGGCATCGGGATCGACATTCAATTTGTGTACCACCAAGTTGGGATCTAGCCCCGGCATCTCTGAATATTCCCATGAAAAAATATCTCGATATTCTAGTAGGAGTGTTAGCAAATCAATCCTCTCATCTGAGTTTAACCTCTTGCTAATGAGAATATGCTTGGTAATTCCTCATGTGTCGGCAATATAGACTTCTTCCATCTCTTCAACTACAGATTTGGATCCATCTTGCAAGGCCTCAGGTGCTTCGTCACGATTGCTCCAGAGTTCGTCCACGAACAAATATATATATTCTTTGCAATCATCTTTAAATAAAGGAGTCATTCGAATTCCACAAAAATACTCTTCAGGCATTCGTTCACCTTCGAGGGAACCCTTTTTGGTATGTTAATCTATATTCCTTTGAGGGAAGTCAGAGCAACTGCATACATCTTACAAGGTGACCAATAAGTATATTATCAGATTACCCATATAAAGACCTTATATTTAAGACCTTCAGCAAGTAATCCACTTTCATTATCAATAGTCCTTATAAGGAAGTTATCATAAAATTCATCAAGGTTCTAGGTCAAATAACCGATTCGAGTGACCTTGAATTGAACTTAGTGAAATCAAATATAAATGTGGTTCCTTCGAATATGCTCTCTAAGTAAAGTGCAGTAATGAGTCACACATACTCTGTAGATGTTTCTTGAAGATGTCATCCGAAGGTTAGGCCCTAAATTGACCATCTAAGAGTTTATCCCATATCTTGTCCTTCGAATGGAATAAACTCTTAGTCCTTTGAGGGAGACTAACCCTTAGACAAATTGATCATCTCTGGGTGGTTAGCCCCTAAATTGACCATTTAAGGATGGTTAGTCCACGACAGATCTACAGTGACCTTTCCATCTTCTAAGAGTTTACTTACTGAAGAAGCTAACTCTAACAAGATAAGAATGTTGGAAATCATTGATCAGGCCTAAAAGATCATCAATATTGATGCCGTGGCCTAATAAAGGAGTGGACACCGTTTGGAGTTCATACGCATGAGGTAGTGGGAGAGCACGTATAGCATTTTATATATGATTTGGGGCTTTTGGTCATATCTTATAAACGGATTATCGCACGATAAGATAATGAGACGTGTCTAATTTGATTAATCAGATTGTCGGATCATCAATATCTACAACTTAAGCGGACTTAAGATTCATTTGACATCTTCCTTCCCTCCTCCCTCTTTCTTTACTATATCTGGAAGAGCATTTTAATGCTCTACCTTAGCCCAAAGATCCTTGTGATCTCGGCTTTCAAATCTCGTTTGGGATCTGGCTAATTTCTTTTTCTTTTTAACGTCTTTTTTGTTCTACTTTTGGTCACTTACTCTCATAATTGTATTGATCGTGGCCTATTGGCCTAAGCTCCGGTAGGATTACTCTCTCAACTCTACAATCCATTAGGACTTTGGGCCTCTTGATGTAATCTTATGGTTTGATGAATAAAATTTTCCTTAAAAGCTCTATTTGAATTGTCAGAAAATCCAAAAAAATAAAGAAAATAAAATTCATTAACTACAGAAAAAACCGCAACACCGAGAGAGAAAGAGAGAGTGTTTTGTAATTGAAGAGATGAAGGATCATAATTGAAGAGATGAAGGATCAGAGAGATGATGATTGTGTAAGAGAATGATGATTGGGTAAGAGAATGAAGGAACAAAGAGGACGAGATTAGAGAGAATATTAAGAGATAGAAGAGGACGAGATTAGAGAGAGAATATTAAGAGAGAAGAAGGCTGTCGTGTGTGTGCGCATGTGAGAGAGAGGAGAGAGATTATGAGAGCTTTGAAAAAATGGAAAGTTGTAAGTAGACATAAAATAACTTCCGATAAATTTTTCAAAAGTTATTTTCCACAAATTTTTAGAACTCCTTAAACTATTTTCCTGTAATTTATAAGTTTCCCTTCAAACGAACATAAAAAACTTTTAAGATTTTAGAAAATATTTTCCTTTCCACTATTTTCTTGTGATACAAAAAGTAAGGAAATAAAATGCCTAAATAGTTAATCCATTTGGCCATCTAATCACAATTGGCCACATCATCGTACAATATAAAAGGCCATTCAAACACGGAAATATGCACAAACCTGCCAAAAAGGGTCTCAAAAATGCTTTTCCTTTAACCTTTTAACCTTGTCAAGAACAGGAAATTTATCTACGTTTTTCTAAGAGTTGCAATGTTTATTGAATCCCTAAGTTGGAAAACAAAGAAAAAGAAAACGAGAGAAAAACACTTTGCCTCAAAAGATTATATACTCAAGAACCTTTACCTGATCTGACCTAGTTCTATTATCTGATGTTCAGATCCAGAGCACATTGCCTCAGTTAAGGAATATTCCAGGTAAAAGAAAACATCAAATGCTTTTTAAACTCTACTGACAAACAAGACCACATGTACATCAAGAAATAAATTCTATTTTAACCAAATCCATGATGCATAACATGCAAAAAAAATGCTAAGAGAAAACACAAGCAGTATATAAATTTCTAGATCCAATCGAAGCATAAGTAGAAATATCAACATTAGATCCAGAAAATAGAATTAGCTATGAAATCTCAGTCACCCAACCACGTAAGTTTGCAAGTAATGTGCAAGAGATGTTCGGCAATAAAATTCCAGTCCAAAATTTGGAAACTACACCATCGGCAATATAAAAGACTTCAAAGGATGAATATATTATTTCTTCTCTTCCTTCTCTGCCTCTGCAGCCTTCTTCATCCTGACACCAACTAGGCGCTGGTTCATCCGCTCAACGCGCAGCTTTGCATAAGCCTTGAATGATTTCATCTCGTCCGTGATCTTCACAAGATCAATAGATGGCCTCTCACTTAGGATGGGCATGTAAGGACCATGGACCTGAGTGGCAGTTGCCAATTCCTCTGGAGTAGAATCACCAGCCTAGGACAAGAAAGAGTATCAGCAATAAGTTATTAGGAACAGGCGTTGGAAGACCCCAGAGAGACTTTAATGAAGAAAGTTCAAATAGCTATGTACCTTAAATTTCCTGCTACGTCTCGGGAAAACTACTAACTTAGCCTTGTATGTCTTCAGCCTCTGAACATTAGCCTGGAGACCCTCCAGTGAACGGTTCTTGCGGCGGTGATCAACTGCAATGCCGACGGTTGGTGCAAGCTTTTTTGGAATACCTGCCGCCTGGAAAGTAGAAAGTGTCAAAAAAAAAAAAAAATAGAGAAAAATAATATAAACACACATAGCAATAACAAATAGAAGAATCACAAATAAATAATCCACAAAGCAAACACACATGTCAAATATCACCACAGACAAATGTATCATAGTGTATGCTTTGACCAACAAGTTGAATAACCAAAAACAGAAGAAAAAGACACGAATTCTATTGCTCTATCTTTTTTCTATTTTTGATAAATGCACTAATTTTTATACTGGTTTTAAATAATAAAATTGGCCATGAATATTCAGAGAAAAAGAACACTTGCTATAAATTGAACATATAACAAATATAGTCTGTAATAAAACTGGTCATCAATATTCAGAGAGAAAGAACATTTGCTATAGATTGAACGTATGACAAATATAGTCTGAACTCAAATTATAATTAAGAATAATGTCTGGCTAAGATGCCAATAGATCAAGACAACTTTTTGCTCATTTAACGTAAGAGATTTGAAAGACCAAAAATCAATAGGATCAGATGAAAAAACCATTCAAATGTATTTATTTTAAGTAAAATCATGTCAAGTTAATAAGAAGTTTAGAGAATAGACAGTCAATAACTTCAACTTTGCTGATTGTGGACTTATGAAATCTCCTTTGCAAGCCATCTAGGATGCTGACCCACTCTACTCAATACGACTTTTGAGCTTACATGCACAGACATGTTGTCTCCAAACTCTCCACACTTGGATGCAAGGCGCTTCCAACATATAGACAGGTAACAGTGGACAAGGAAAATGATCAAATCTAATCTCACCTTGAGCTCTTCAAGAGAAAAACCGCGGCCAGTCCTGACTTTCATATTGTACTTCAGGGTCTGTCCATGAACAATTGGACGAAGTGGTCCAGCTGTAGGCCTAGGGAAAATCTTCACAGCCTTCTTTTGCCTAGCTGAAAAGTGTACCATGTGAGGAACATATTACAAACCAACAATAATGTCAGTCTGCAGAATATAACACAAGCAGAAATTTAAATTACAACATCATGATCAACTAACACATATCAGTACACAAAATGTCTGAGCTAAAACAATTACTTGAGTAAAAAAGAATAATTACTTACCAGTACGTCTTCTGGTTTTGCGAGCAGGCTGGTTGAACCATGTCCTGACATAGTTCTGCCAGTGCTTCTTGAAGTGCCCATTAGGAATAACATTGTTATGTTTAACCATCACTCACCTGCAAAATGGCAGCACAACTGAGCATAAAACTACAATAAGAATACCTCCGTCTCCCTTACATCCTAGACAAGTATTTTATTTCTAAACGAATGGTAGGATGTTTAAAAAACTTGCTATGTAAATGGTTAACTCATAACTCATAGGCACCATATATGGTTTCTCTGATGTTATTCTTGTGCCACGTGTATCCTACATACAAGTTGTAAAGGGCAATACTGTTTCTGTAATGTGATGTATCATGCTAGCTACCATCCGATTTCCAATGTCCATCCACTTTTTTCCATTGAAAAAGTTGTTCTTGGACAATCAGAGTCCCACAAGAAATTTACAACAAAAAACTTTAGCAATAAAAGAACTCAGAAGGCCACCTCTCATACCACTAGTACAATTTTTCCTTCATCTGTATAAAAAGAAATGAGTAATTATTAGGGCCTTCGATCTCCATCGCAAGAGCAGCAAAAGCATCATATTCTGCAGAGAGATACCCCCTTCCAGAGAGAGAGAGAGAGAGAGAGAGAGAGAGAGTTGACATTTTTCCCAATCATTATTTTTTATGTGAACAGGTAAATTGAAGAAATCACCAGAAAAAAGAACCCTGCAGCAGAACATTTTCACACATGCTAGTTTAGTTAACAAGGCCCACTTGTCCACATCCTTGCCTTGGCATACCAAGTTTCAAACTCAAAACTTAGCAAAAAAAAATAGCAGCATTTATTCTAACATATACCTTGATAAAATCACTGAAAATTAGAAAAGAAAAAAGAAAAAAAATTGTTAACTCTAATATACCAGAAAGTCGAGAATTAATGGAGCCACATGGATCAAACAAATATCCATGAGGCCTATCCTGAGGGTTCATTATCAGATGGATGGTTGGGATTCGCCATCATGGTATTAACTTTTGGCCAAAACCAAAACCTATCGGCCAAAGCGGTTCGCATTAGGCTAGGACCAATATGGAATCATGCACCGATTTTGCAATTGATACCCTCATTATAGCATCCAAAATGCATTAATACCTAGTATGCAGCTGCTGGAACATTTTGATTTTGGTAGGGGCCAAAACCCATGGAGAGACAGAATTTTAACCATGTTGGCGACTTCATCCTTAGATGTCAAAGCAAAATTCATGCTTTGCAAGAAAGACAAACTTGTTGAGACAAACCATAAATTCTTTCGCCTATTGCACACACACACACACACACACACACAGAGAGAATTGGAAACACAAAACCACCAACAGACAATGGCACAAAAGTCCATTACCCATTGCAGAAAATCCTCCAACTCACCAGGAAACTAAACCTGGTGAGACATCCTGTAAACCCATTCCTTTATTCAAATTGAACAAAACCTCTTCATCGTATATACGTACACATTCCTGGAAACATACTATAAAACAAATCTCCACAAGGAATGGTGGAGATTAGTGCACTGACTGAAGGAAATCAGTGACCTTGCATCCCAGGTGAACATCTTACTCTCCTGGATCCCACAACAACAACTACAAAAGCCTTACCCAAATAGTAGAGATTGGTAAAATAAACCCAGTCCTTCATCCCAATTACAAAGTAAACGAGCTAGTGAAAAAACTATCAAAATCTTCATTTGTATTTCGAAATACCATTCATTCGTATCCTAAACCCTTTTTTCAATTTAGCCATCATATTGAAACATAATAAAAGCGGGATTACCCCCAAAATCACATTTGTGCCAAAACGTACAATATCTTCTCAAGTTTGGGAAGTTAAAGAGAAGAAACAACAAGCTTGGAGACTGACAAATGAAATCAATTGACGTCAGTGACAATCTCAGTATTTCGTGAATACTTAACAGATCCCACCAAACATGGAAGCAAAAAAAAAGAACAACATCAACGATTCGAGCTACTGCTTAGCTAAAGAGTAGAATCATATGGATGACAAAGGACAAAGATGGATTCACAGTCGAGAATCAAATTAATTATTTTAGGAAAAAACATCAATTACACAACAAAAAGAAGCAAAAGCAGATTAGATTGCTTCCAAACCACGAAAAGAAAAAAAAAACAAACAAACAAACAAAACACCAACAGAGATTTGTTGAGATAAGAGAACTACATCAGAAAGAGTACGAGATTCCACGCCGATCTAATAAAAGATAACGAAAGATGGAGACAGAAAAGGTTTTGCCGGAAAGAATGGAGATCTCACCGATTACTTATGAGTCGCCGCTGGATCTGTTTAGAGTCGCTGAATCAAATCTTTCAGAAACCTCCCTCTTCCTCCTTTTTAAGGCTTTTGAGAGTCGGCCATAAACCCTAATCTACTTCTTAAGAAAACCCTAGCTTTTGAGAGTGGCGATCTCATGGGTACGAGATCATAAAACCTTACGGTGAGTGCGCTAGACCCCATATATTTTGGTCCACATGTGAATAAGGCTGTGAGTTTGGCTCGGCCCGCCCAAAGCCCGCCCGACCATTCCAAATTGAGCCCGAACTCATGAGTTAGTTTGGGTTTGGGTT
Organism: Pachysandra terminalis; assembly: GCA_031762675.1. NCBI lineage: Eukaryota > Viridiplantae > Streptophyta > Magnoliopsida > Buxales > Buxaceae > Pachysandra > Pachysandra terminalis. The sequence goes on from JAUPMG010000011.1 coordinate 1,821,495, forward strand.
GGCTCAGTTTTCAACCCGTTCGGATTGGATGCGGGCTAAACTGGTATAGCCAGAAAAACCTGGCCCAAACCGACATATACAAAGAATATATACATACATGAAAATATAAGTTTCTTTTTCTTCTTTTTAATTTTGTAACTTTTTT
>JAUPMG010000011.1:1831579-1843995 GCA_031762675.1 Pachysandra terminalis
ACATCTCACAACTAAAAGTACATGAAAATAAGCAAATAAGATACATACAATACCAATTTTAAATCATAATTTCAAATTTTTTCAACCTTTTTTTTCCGCAAAATAATTAAACAGTTTCATAGTTAATATTTACTAACATACAATACTTTTTTCAATTTTTTCAAAAGATTTTGAAAATTTTCCCCTATGTTGCCAACATGGCACCCATGTTGAGAAATTTGGGGGAAATATCGAAAAAAATTGAAATTTTCCCCATGTTTCGACATGTCGACGAAATCAGGGTAAAAGCGATTTACACCCTGGTTTCGTATCCCTAATTTCAAAATGGGCGGCATTGCGCCCGACTTAGGCGACATGTCGCCAACATTGCATTCACTGGTTATGGTCCATGGGTTCAAGTAGGGTCATCAAGTAGAGTTAAGCTCTGTTCTGAAATGAAACCTAGAGATGGGAGGTTATTGTGGGTGGGTAAGTCTTGCATTTTTTTGTTCTATGGATGCATGTGACATTCTGCTCAGGCAGCCTTGGCATCCGGAAGCTTATGCTACATATGATTTGAAGTCCCATATAAGCTGAAGAATGGTGGACAGGAATTCGTATTCATTACCACCATAAGGTCCCCAGGTCTTTTGTTCACATTAGAAGCATTATCGTGAACCAAGAGACAATTCTACTAATGATGAACAGGTGAAATGGACATTTTATGTTTTAGGTCAAACTTTTCTCCACTCCAAGAATGATGCCAAAGTATTTTCTGGAAGCATAAAATTTTTTCTAGAGCATTGATCAGGGGCTTTTTGCATGTATTCCAGATATATTATAGTTTTAAATTTCTTTGATTTATTCATTTGATCAGATGTTTTAAAATTGGACTAGACCAGCCTGTTGAAGTAATCAAACCACAGCCAGTCTTCTTAGTCGTTTGGTTTGCACTTTGATTCAGTTTGGTTATTAAACCGGTGCAAAAAGGTCAAATCAAGGTTGAACTGGTAAAAATTAGATTGAACTAGGTTGAACAAGAAAATTTGAGTGGCTTCACTTTTTCTTTAGTTAACAGTGTTTTTGTCTTCAGGTTTTCTTGTTTGAGATGTTAGGAACTCTCACTCATTCAACATCTGGTCCAGATTTTATAACACTGTTTTGATCTGTTTTCTTCAATGTGTTGCCTGGAACTCTTCGATAGATTCCCTACGTTTTTCGGTCATAGTTCTGTAACTTTTAACTACTCTCTATTGCTGTCAATCATCCCCATAATCAAATTCTATCCTATGCATGATATGCACAAATTGGAGAAATGAAGTTGCTGTCCAGAATTTTCCGATAATTGCATTCTTGTTTCTACTATGTGTTCTACGTCAAGCAAAGCTACCTCCCAGAAATTTCGGTACTTTTTTAAATTTTCTGTTTTCATCCCACCTTACTAACCTGAGTAGTGTACTAAAAGGCAAACTGAACGATATTGAAAACACCAGTTTTTTTTTTTTTTTTTTTTTGTTTAATTCTGTATAGACATGTTCTGTAGATAATATGGTCTATTTAATATTTCAATCACATGAATCATGTAGTGCTATTTGACGAATTTTCGGACATAACATCATTCATTTGTATGAAATTTTAGGTTTATATTAGCTATGTATTTTTCATTTATTCTGATTTGTATATTTATTTCAGGTGGAGTATAAAGAACATTCTTCAGGTCAAACACAACAGGCACTGGCAGAGGCTCCAAATGAGGCCCTTCCTCTTGATTGCAGGCCTAATTTTGGTGCTGCGTGGCTGACAAAAAATAAGTTCAAGGTAGCTATAGCTGAGTCTTAATCTTCCCTTTTACATGATGCCAGGTTAAAGCTCATTGGTTATTCAAATCTCAATATAGATCAGGTTTGATCTAGTTGTTAAGCCATTGATGATTGCAAGACAAGTATTGTTGCCTGATTTTCCTAGTGCTTCTTCTAGGTTAATGAAACTTACAACTGCTGGTATGCACCTGGCATTTCCAAAGTGAATATACATTATGATAGTCTCTTCAAATGCCAAGCAAAAGATCCATCTACGATTGAGATGATAAGACGATATTCCACCTTGTAAGTAAATTTGATATTAAAAATTCTGCTTCCTTTATGTTGTCTTTTATTTAAAAATATTTTATTTTATTTTTTATTTTTTATCTTGAGTTGCCTACATTTTTTTAATTCCATTTAGCGTGTCATACTTGAAAGTTCTTCAAGCCGAATCGACTTGATCCATTAATTGTAATTTGTAGCCATCTGAGTTGTTACATTTGTCGCGTTGTTAGAGAGTCTTCAGTGGTCCACCGGAAAGGAACTTAAATATCAGATGGTTAAATTATTTAGTTGGCAACCAAAATGGCCAGAAAGATCTCACTATGGTGGGTGCCGACGTATATGCTTGTGTTCTTGTATAGCAAAAGCAGGGATGATGGATTTCTTCTGTATTGATTTTACATTTTTAAGACCGAAACTATTTTGCACGTTATGCTTTGCTGCATTCAGTATATAAAGACAGTGATAATTGTAGATCAATAGACCTTTCCTGAACTCTGACATGACTGCAGAAGTGGAACTTTGCTAATACATGCCATATTCAAGGAGTAATTATAAGTTTCTAACCAGGTATTTTTCTCTTTTTGTTTTCCTATTCAGTTAATTCCTTCCTTTTTTATCTTATTTGAGTCCAGTTGGTATTGGAACTGTCCCATCCACACCATTAAATTGATTGGTCATCTGAGTTGGTAGTAGCGTACGATTCGTAGATACAGACACAAGTATTGCATTTTTTTTTGTGCAATCAAGAGGATGACGGGATTGCCATCTCTTCAGAGTTTAATATTGATTTTTATAATATTTTTTATATATTGTCCTCCCCTCTTCGACCTACTTCATTATCTGTGGATGGTGTGAGGAGTTATGTGGGATTGAAGAATCTTAATGTGGTGGAGGGGTATAAAATGGATGGGGGTTTCATTTGGGTTGACGATGTCAAAGAACATTATTGTCAATTTGGGGAATGGTAATACATGAGATGGATTTGGGGATGAAGACTTGGTTTGGGGGTTGTTAGGGATGTGGATGGTTGAAAGTAATGGGCTTGGATTTAAGGGGGGAGCCAGAGATGGTTGAAGTTGAAGATATAAGTGATGTCAGGATTGAAGAAAAGGTTTTATGGGCATGGAATTAGTGTGAGAGTTAATTTCATATGTGAAACAAAGGGTGTGAAGTCGTGTTAGATGTTTCAGAACTGGATAAAGAGGCTATCATGGTCGATCCATTGGAGATTTGGCATCCGGATATGGATACCAACCAGAGTGAGCTTTTATGGGTGCATCGGGAAGGGTTTGTCTCCTTTCCTCGGGGAATACAGTGTGTTCATTAATTAGGGGAACTTTGAAGGGCAGGAGGAAGAGCTGAACTGAGAAGGGGGTTTCAGAATGGGTTCTTGATAAAATATTGGCTGTGAGCAATCTTTTGGGGGGTTCCTTCGTGGGATATGAAGAAGAAGCTTTGTTTCTGATTACGGTCATACAAAGACTACAGAATGAAGTAGTGAAATCTAGCAGAAAAGTGAGGTGAGAACTATAGAAGCTGAAATGGAATATGAATGACAAAGTGGGGGGCTCCAGAGGAAGAAGCAAAGGTAGGACAAAGGGAAAGGGGCTGTTCTGTTGACCTAATGAAGTTGCCATTTATTTCATGGACTGTGGGAGGACTAAACTTGTTTGAGAAAATGGCTACTACTAAAGCATCTTTTGAAGTGTGGAAGCTGGATATTATATGGTTACAAGAATCAAAAGTGACATCAATCGATTCTAGGTTTTTGGTTAGTAGTGTAGAGAGTGAGAGAATGGAGTGGCTATTTCTACCATCTGTTGGTTTGGCTGGGGGAATAGTTTTAGCTTGAAAGAAAGTTTTTATGAAAGTGGACATGTCTATTCGGTCTTTTTACTTGTCAGTGTTGCTTTGAGATAGGAAGGTGTGTGGTTCTTGGCTATTTTCCAGGGTAGGTTTGGAGTTATACAAGGTGAGAATGAAATAAGAGTTCACGTCATGGAGAGAATTTCAACATTATCTATTTTTTCTTCTTAGAGATGTCTACTTGCCTTAGACCATCTACGCATATGCAGGAATTCATGGATTTCACTAGTAGGAGTGAACTTATTGACCTTCCTTTAGGAGACATTTACGTGGTCTAATAAACAAAATAATCCTATTTGTCGAAATTGTACAGATTGCTAATTTCGCTTGGATGGGAGGAGAGTTTTGCTAGGCTCAACTTCGGCTCTTCTAAGACCTATTTTCAATCGCATGCCTATTTTGCTGGAGAGCAAAGTTGCTTTGAAAAGGGCTGCCCCATTTCATGTTAAAAATATGTGGCTTGAGGAGGAATCTTTTGTAACATTGTTGGATTATTGGTGGTCGGGCTTTCATTTTACCTATATGGGGGACACACCAAGGTAAGCTTGCTTGCTTGGTGGGCTAAGATTTTACTATGAGCCCAACAACCAAAGAAAGCAAGCAAACTCATGCACACACATTGATATACCTACGAAGGCATTGTGTGTATGAGGAGTCTAGAGATTGGTTTTAGGATGTTACTATAAAATCAACACAACTTCTTTAACTCCTTAAGATGTGCAACCATAAAAATTTACCTATGGTCATCGTGCACAGTCAAACCAACATTCATAAAAAAAATACTCCTATCTAGCACATGCATAAGTATTTGACAACCCATTGGGAATCACAAAAAGAATTTACCTATATAGGCACAGTCCCAATCCCAAAGGGGGTAAAATATGGATATAGACATGCAAAAGTGAAGTGTGTGCAAGTCAGCTAGATTTTACTATAGGGACAGGAAAAGCACACAAACAGAACATGTAAGATAAACATATGCCTATAAGGGAACGTATAAAAGTTCTGAAAGTTGGAAGCACACAAAGCATGCCATTCATATATGCAAGAAAAACACAAGCATAGGCAATATGAAGAATTTTACTATAAAATCACAGAAGCCTATGCAAAAAAGGCACAACAAGAATCATCTTGTTGACACCATGACATATGGCCAACTAGATAGAGCACACCCCAATAGACTGCCTTAAGTTTGCAAAGGTGTAGGAGTCTAGGGGTTTGATCAAAATGTTTGCCAACTGTCTCTCGGTTGGAATGTAATCCAACACAATGATTGATTGTTCAACCAACTCACGAATGAAGTGATGTTGAATATCACTATGTTTGGTCCGAGATTGTTGGCCGGGATTTTTAGAGATATTTATAGTACTTGTAGTATCATAAAATAAATGTATACTCTCTTGATGCATCCCGTAGTCCATCAACATATGTTTCATCCACAGAAGCTGAGTACAACTACTAGCAGCAATGTACTCTACTTCAGCGGTGGATTAGGATATGGAATTTTGCTTCCGGCTATGCCAAGAAGCCAAACAATTCCCATTATAGAAGCAACCACCACTGTGGACTTCCAGTCATCCAAGTTTCCTGCCCAATCGGTATTAGAATAGCTAGCAATGGTGGACGAGGAATCATATGGATACCAAAGATTGAAGTCAGATGTGCTAGTGAGATAGGGAATGATACGCTTAATTGCCAATAAGTGGGAGTTCTTAGGATCTGCCTGGTAATGCGCACAAGCTCCCACACTAAAGGTAATGTCTGGCCGACTAGTAGTGAGGTAAAGTAGACTGCCAATGACATGCATAAGTGAGTGTCAACACTTTTTCTAGATTCATCCTTAGAAAGCTCGAGTGTTGTGCTCATAGGAGTAAACATATGTTTATCGGACTTGAGGCCAAAGTGCTTAACAAGATCTTGCGCGTACTTGGTTTGAGAGACAAACATCCCTTTCTTCATTGGCTTGACTTGAAGGCTAAGGAAGAAATTCAGTTCGCCATCCACAAGTGGTCACTGTCCCATTCTCAACATGCTTATTCTTAAAAATCTATTTGGTCCCTATGACATTCTTATCAGTAGGTCTAGGTGCAACGTTCCAAAAGTCATTCCTAGAAAACTGACTCAGCTCTTCTTACAGGGCATTTATCCAGTCATTGTCAAGAAAAGCTTCATCCTCATTTTTTGGCTCAAGCTGGGAAGTGAAACATAAGTTGCTGATAATGTTTTCTAGTTGTCTTCTAGTGTTGACACCAGCTCTAGGATCCCCGATTATTTGAGAGGGACGGTGATCCTTGACTGGGACAACATTGTTCTGGAGATCATTATTGGATGATGAGGTGGATGGATTTGAAGATCTAACTATAGTGGTCACATCAGCTTCTTCATCAATTATGTGAGAACTAGAGTCACTAGGCTTGTTATCAACAACCACATTGATGTCATTAGTTCTCAAATTTAAGACTCTGTAAGCACGACTATTGATGGAATAGCCAAGGAAGATTCCTTCATCTCTTTTCGATTAAAATTTACCCAAATGTTCATGGTCCTTTAAAATGTAGCATGTGCTGCCAAAGACCCTGAAGTAGATCACATTTGGCTTCTTCTCCTGCCACAACTCGTAGGCTGTTTGGTTCCTACCTGCTCTAAGATTTACCCTATTAATGATATAGCAGTCGATACTAACTGCTTCAGCCCTTAGGGCTTTTGCTAAGTTTTTATTATGTAGCATGACTGTGGCCATCTCCTGTAGGACACAATTCTTCCTCTCAGCAGCGCCATTTTGTTGAGGAGTTTTGGAGTTTTGGAAGCAGCGATTTCATGTTACTATTCTCAACCTCTTTCCCACGATCACTCCAAATACGGCCTGTAGTTGACCCTTTCTTGTTCTGTGTGCGCTTCATCATTTTAACCAATTCTAAAAAACCGTCAGATTTTTCATGCAAGAAAGCAACCCAAGTGAACCTGGAGTAATCATCCATCACTACCAGAAAATACTTCTTACCACCCCGGCTTTGGATTCTAGTAGGTCCTACTAAATCCATATGAAGTAATTCAAGGGGTTTGGAAGTAGGTCCTTCTTGTGGGAGCTTCTTATTTGTTTACCAATTTTGCAACCCCCACAAACAGACTTAGCCTGTTGGCTAATCTTAGGTATCCCTCTGAGATGAGCTCGTGAGCTAAAGATGAGATAGATCTCGGTAGTTCATGTGGCCCAGCCTTTGATGCCATAGTTTGGCTTCACTGGACTGAGCCAAGTGACATGACACAGGAATAGGAGTGGAAGATCCTTCAATCAAATAGCAATTGTCGGAAGTTTAGAGACCTGTCATGATTAACTTTCCTTTCTGGTTAGAGATCTCGCAACACTGCCTACCAAAGCTCTCTTTATGGTCTCTGTCACAGATTTGTAAAATACTTAGAAGGTAATGTTTCAAATCGTCTAAACAGAGGACATTTTCTACTTTGGGCATGTCTAGAACATTTACTGTGCCCTGCCTAACTATCTTAGCTATGCTCCCATCACCAAAAGTGGCCGATCCACGATCAAATTCAGTGAGATCAGTAAAATGGGATCGATCACCAGTCATATGTCTAGAACATCCACTGTCTAGATACCATCTAGAAGAGTTTCCTGCTTTGAGAGCAGTGTGGATAACCAACCAATTGTGCTTTTGTTTTGCTATCAACCTAGATGTATGACTGAGACTGAGAGCACTAGATGGGCTCCTAAGATTGTTTACTAAGATTTCAGAATTTTTTTACTGGTTCATGTTCTGCTTTCTTAGGTGGCTTCTTCTTTAGTGAGTTCTTTGGAGATCTTCTCTTCTTCCTATTCTTAGTAACCTCGAATTTTTCCATAAAAGCTTTATTTAGTTTGGAAATTTCTTCCATTAGCTTATTGAGGGGAGGAAAGCTAAGAATTTTCTATTTCCTTTTAGGAGTGTCCTTTTTGGATTTAACTATAAGGTCATGAGCGGATCACCTGCACACTTTTCCTAACCTCTTAAAAAGTGTTGGCTTTCCGGTTGGTTTTCCTTTTGCATTCAAATTTTATGTGTTCCTGAATCCCACAAGAGTGACACAATTTTAGATTTTGTGTTGTAAGCTCTAGAGGAGGACTTGCCTTTCACAAAGTTGTTGAAAGTGCTTAGTCTTGTAAAGATATGACTATCATGTCCTAGACGCGTCCTATCCCCACTACGTTTGCCTATTCCTAGGAGTTTTTCAAGTTTTTTTCCCCTTTAGTGAATTTCTGGACAGCCATCCTCTAGAAGTCGTAAGTTGGTTGATTTCACTAAGCAAAGTATTATTTTCAGATTTAACTTGTGCAAGCTCTTTAATATCGTTTTTATACTTAGCAATACAGTCTTTAGCCATTAGCAATTCAATTTTCAAGTTTTGATTCTCAATGACTAAGTCTTGTTTATCTTTTGACAATGTTTTTATATTGTCTACCACTTAGAATTTTCAGAGTTTAAGTGATTCACTTTGATAGCTAGTCTACAACTTTCTTTATAAAGTGAATCAAAAGCATCCTGAAGGTCTTCTTCAGGTTCAGAGTCATCTTCAACCTAGGGTTCGTATATAGATTTAACTATGGGACCTGAATCCTCAGGAAATGAGATGGGAGTCCTAGCCATTAAGATGGTAAGGTTATCACCTTCATCAGAATCTACAGAGGTATCAGATTCTGAAGCAGATTCATCCCACATAATTGCAGCCATAGCCCTTCTCTTGATTTTACTCTTAGTAGAGCAGTTAGGTGCAATGTGTCCATAACCAGAACAGTTATAGCACTGGGGTTCCTTTGACTTCTCTCTTGGATTTGACTTGGAGAAAATTTTGTCAAAGAATCTCCCCTTTTTGTTTACACTTTCTCTTCTCTTGTTAAAGTGTTTCAGAATTTTTTCAGCCAACATGGCAACATTCTCATCATCCATGCTCACAAAGTCATTATCTGATTTTTCTTTGCCTTTTGAGCTTGATGATGTTAAGGCCACGGACTTCTTTTTGGGAGAGGTGTCGAAGTGTAATTCAAGGGAGATTGGGATGTCTTGTGATTATTATACATGTATTTTTCCTGGGTTTTTGGATTTTGAGACTGATCAGACTTTTTTTGATACTCAGGTTAGTCTCTCTTGTGTACATTCTCCCTGTACAGTTGAAAGATGGGGGGTTTGACATCTGTATATGGCTTCTATCTGATAGAAAATTCTAAATCATATTAATACAATACATATTACCTATTAAAAAAAAAGTGTAATTCAATGGTTTATATGGATCCGACCAATTCTTCAACTTTCATCAAGTCGATATCGCTACACTTCTCAATGGAGGTGACCATAGACGTGAACTTTTCCGGAAGAGATCTAAGAATTTTCCTACATATTTTGGTCTCCGGAATAGGCTCACCTAAACCCCACATGGAAGTAGCTATGTCATTTAGCTTGTCATAGAATTCCATGGACGTCTCACTTTCGTCCATTTTATTGTTCTCGAACTTGGTAGTGAGAAGTTGGCGTTTAGATCTCTTTACTATGGTTGTTCCCTCACGGTCATTTCTAGATTGTACCACGCTTGTTTCGCATTTACACGTGCAAATTCTTCTAAACTCGTCAAAAAAGACAGCACACATGATCGCATTGAGAGCCCTAGCATCTGCTACGCTCTTCTTTTTATCAGTTTCAGACCACATATCATGGTCAAGGATTTCTTGTCTCTTAACCCTTTCCATATCAATTTCTATGGTAGGGGGAGACTACGGTCTACTTATTGCAAGTAGAACCGTATCATCTATAGACCCTAAGAAGGGAGATCTAAAGACGTAATTAGCCTTCCAATGGGTGTAATTAGACGCATCGAAGAAGGGAGATCTAAAGACGTTGCCCCTCAAACTTGGACATCTCAAAGATTGTTTAAACTCAAGGTTGTTAGACCTCACTTAACTTTGATACCAATTGAAAGTGCGATTTGAGATTCCAACGGGGGGGGGGGGGGGAAGTAGTTTTTAAATATTTTATGCGAAATTATTAATGATTCAAAACCTATGTTATGTTATTTTGGAGTAAATAATATTACTATGCTAAATCCAACAATAACTCATGCTAGCAAATCAGATATACAAATATAGCACATAAGAAATCACAAGAAACACACGATTTATAGTGGTTCGGTACACTGGCCTACGTCCACTCCCAAGGTCCCTAGGTATTCACTAGGCTGGTTTATCTATTGGTTCGTCACCAATCATTAACTTGAGGTTTTCATACGACGCACCTCTAACCGTTACACTTTGGGTTTTTGACTGTGTCTAACCTCTAACCGGGGGTTTCTTTTAGGTTGTTCGATTGCTCTTAATCTACACCCACCATATAAGTTTTTATAAAATAAAAACAAATACAGGACTTGCCTCTTGATGACATGCCAATGGATGCAAGTCTGGACGATGTGCTTGTAGCCCTTCCTTCAAGCTTGATTCCGTGAGCACGCTCCTTCGATGTTGATGCTCTGATGGATGATCTTAAAAGGGGGCAAGGACCTTCCAACCCTAGGATGTGTGTGTGTGGGTTTACCTATAGGTTCCTACACTTCCTAGGTTGAGGTCTTTCTCAATCTATCTTCTTAACAAGGTGAGCATGGAATGCTCATACCAATCAATGAAGGGAAGAAGATAGAGAGGGGTTTTTGGTATGAGGTGAGGGATCAGTTCTCACACATCTCTCTTTAAAAGCTTTGCCAAAAACCTCTTGAAAATCCTCCTCTATAGGCTTGGTTGTTGGGGCCATAATGATCTACTATTTATATAGAAGCGCCCCAACGGCTAATTCTCTGGTCTACCGACACAAATGCTCGGTCGACCTAAGAATCCCAACAGCCCGGATTGGAAAGCCTAATGGCTATGTTTTTCCAAATCCGTGGTACTCGGTCCATCGAACCAAACGATCCGTTGACCCAGACTTGGGTAAGGCCTAGGGGAGCACCCTATGTTGGGCCAGTCGGAGGTTCCACCCGATCAGGGGCGGAACCAGAAAAGTTTTCTTGGGGGCAGGTGGGGGGCAAAGTAGATCAGAAATGACAAAAAAAAAATAAAATTAGTGTGCTTTACCAATTTTAATTGCTTTCATTTATTTTTTTTTCTTTTTTGTCCTGTCGAGAAATGATGAGAGCAATTCAAACCCTCAAATTAATAGAGGACCCTCTAGATAGACCACATGGATAATATATAAGCACAAATAAATCTCATTAATACAAAATAGATTTTGTCATGTTATTATTGAAATTTGATATATTTGAAGTTATGCACAAGAAAAACATTTGGTCTAGAAGAACCATTTTCGCTATGTAGCAAATATTTTTAGGGTTAAAATTTGGTATTTGAGGTGAAATTCATTGTATATATATACAATTGTGATTTTTTAAATAAATTGTTACACTTGAAATTTGTCACTATGTTTCTAAGTTTGAAATATTTTCTAAAACAATTTAAAAAAATAAGTGTCGACAAAATTTTAAGAGAACTAGACTAGAAGATGAGCATATTTTATGCATGGTTAGATTGATTTTATAAACTTTACGTGTATAATGTGTCCTTCAACCTACGCTCAATTCACATACCCAAATTTTAGTCCTGAAAATATTTGTTAAAAAAATAGAAAAAAAAAACACCTATAAATGGGGATTGCTAGGAAAATACAAAATACTATGCAAAATCAATAAATAAAATAAAAAAAAAAGAATAATGCCTTTTGTCAATTAGTTTGCAAAAGTCTATGTAGAATTTTCATTCTTTTATTAGGATTTTTTTTAGTAGATAAGATATTTTTTAGAATAAACTCTAGAATATAAAAATAAAGTAAATAATAAATAATTAAATTTTTATTATTTATTAAATAAATATTACTTAATTCTAATGGGTGGAATTCATCAAATGAAGGATGCTTTTGTCATATTTATATTTAGAGTAAAGACATTATAAGCTTTTTAACTACAAGAATATAGTTAATGGGGGTTTGTAAATGGTAAAATACAAATATAAAATATGATAATATAAGATCTAAATAGAAATATATCTCTCAATAAAAAATTTAAAATATACTAAAACGTAGAGTTAAAAAATTTTAAGATAAAATTACTAAAAACAAGAAGGAAATATGTATATATATAGGTAAAAAATAGTATGTACTAAATAGATGTAACCCTAAAAAGTATGTATAAGATCGTCATTTAAAAGAACTAAAAATAAGTGTGTATAGATAGAAACAAATGGAAATGGGTATAAATTCTAATTTTTGGATATATGAAAATGGGTACAAGGGTGTAATTTTGAAATATATGAGCCTAAGTAAGTAATTTTAAAAAACTAAAAAATAAAATGATGTGATCTTTGGGATGGTGGAATGAAAATGGAAACAGGCTTTGGGGTTGGGGGGGCCTTGTAATGCCACTCTACTCAAGCTAAGTAAAGTGGCAAGGCATATAAGGGGG
>JAUPMG010000011.1:1844005-1854171 GCA_031762675.1 Pachysandra terminalis
CCCCCCCCCCCCCCCCCCCCCCCCCCCCCCCCCCCCCCCCCCCCCCGTCATGGCACCCCCTAGCCCCTGGCTCCACCACTGCACCCGGTTGACTGGACCAAAAGGTTCGGTCGACCCAGTCAACACAGGGTCTACAGAAACAGCAGGGTGCTGTTCTGCAACCGAGAAGCTATTCGGTCAGTTGAGACCGACCGGGAAGCCACTCAGTTGGTCTCGACCGACCGGGGCTACTCTGGTTGACTGGACCAAAAGGTCAATCGACCAAGCCCTGGGAAAAACTAGTATTTACCAATTCTAAGTGTTTTTCAACAAAGGCCATCCACAGTTAGTATTGACTAACTGTGGGCAGTATCGATTGTCCGAACAAAGTGTCCAGATGATCGAGACTTGCTGAATGCCCCTTATGCAAATGGCATTCAAGCTCCTTTGAAATCAAGTCAATATACCAATATGCTTTGGGTTTCTAAGGGTTGTCTAGTCTTATACTACGTGTCACATACCTGGCTAGGGGGCCATCCAACGGATTCGCATGATGATGCTTGGGCTTTCCTTGGGTCAGCTGCGGTCTTGATCTTCACGAAGAACATGGACTGGCACTACAAGGACTAAGTCACAACATTGACAAACAGAGGAGGTCAAGGATTTGCCTGTCATTAACAGATGTTATGGGGATAATTGGGGAGCTTACAGAAATTAGGATTCCTGGTGGTTTCTTATTAGTATCCTATAAGAAGTGTTGGTATACTATTATGATGACATAATGGTGTTTGTAGGGGACTTCTAGACCATATTTGGATTGTGTGACTTTTAATTGTATGCCTTTGGAGGAATGTGATTTTTTGAAATATGTTATGGTGGTAATCGGGGAGCTTACAAAAGTAATGCTCCAATTCCTGGTGGTTTCTTATTAGCATCCTATAAGAAGTGTTGGTCAAGGTTTTAAATGTCGGTGTCACTGGCCATGTCGTTGAGTTTGTCCAGTGACATTTCGGTGACATGGGGAAAATTTCCCCAGATTAAAGAAAAAGTGGGGAAATTCCCCCCAAATACATTTAATTAAATCTTAGTTTATGTATAAATAGTAACTAAATACAATAGAACACATCAGAATATGTTGAAAGAAATACATAAAACATAAAGAACCTTTAATTTGGCAATTCGTATGCATTGCATGATGTAAATTGTAAAGTAAAGGGTTAACATTCATTCAAAAAAGCATAACATAAACGACATGACATAATGTAAATGACCCTAAAAGTAACAAATGTCATAATTTATCATAGATATTCCAATACCCACAAGTCACAAATACAATAATAAGGAAGACGAGATGTGGCAAAATGATCATTTCCCCCCAAAACCCCCCTTTTATTCACGATTTTCGCATGTGTCACTCGACACGTGTGGAATTTCCTTAAAGTGGTGATATGTCGGCGACATGTCGCTGACATATCAGCGACATCAAAGAAAATTGACATTGAGCGATTTCCCCTGATGTCTCATATCGCCAATGCCCCAAATGACGACATATCAGCGACATTTCGCGACATGTCGCCGATATTTAAAACCATGGTGTTGGTATAGAAGACATAATGGTGGCTGTAGGGGACATTCATGTTTCTTCATTATTTCAGAAAAGTGAGAAAGCTACGCTTAATATCATTTATTCCTAAGAAGGGAGGGGCTGTGAATGTGAACAATTTTAGATTGATTAGTCTAGTATGCAGTTTATGTAAAATTATTTTATAATTTCTAATTAACAGGAAAAAGAGAGTGCTTCCTAATATGATTTCTCTTTATTGTTAAAATCTTATTATTCATTGTATGAATCTTATGATTCGATTGGATTTGATCCTAGGTCGATTCAAATCAGTAAAAAAATTGGTTGTGTTGGATCGAATGGCTTAGACATTGAAGCTTATGATTTATGATTTAATAATACAATTAACGATTCAATGTTGTAACACTAAAAATGTCAGTTTCTTTTTTATTGAAAAAAACTTCCCCTTTTTTGTTTCATCCTTCTTTATATAGAATATAGAACTCCAAAATGATTAAATATAAATAAATAAATGTAGTTTACTTATTTTAATAAAAAAAAAACCCTTTTCCTAAGAGAAATCCAGAAATCTAAACCCCTACATCCTACTTCTACTAGTATTATGTCGCGTCCCGAATGCCACACCTACACGTACATGGTATGGGATTCGAAGATTGGCCATCATCTCCACAAGGAAGATGAAATTGTCACATCGTAGCAGAATTAAGTATATCAATCATACAATAATATAATTAGAGAGTATATCAATCATACAATAATATAATTAGAGAGCTACAGATTTCATAACGTTCCTCGATTAATATTTCAAATAAAAGAAATATTACACTAACCTTGGATCTAAATCTTTAGGAAGATTAACTACCCAATCCACGTATGCTCTCTTGGAATAGGCCTTTAATAGATATCTGCAAAACACCTTCTTTGGTGTGTGTGTGCTAACAAAGCTCATGAATATATCCACAATGCAAAACTATTTAACAAGAATCATACTCTCCTTCCAACTCCAAGTCACAACATAACTTGAATATAATCACGATAAAACATAAACATATACAATGATATTAACCATCACAACAACGTTAATAAATCAATAAGGTTAACTCTCAACCAAATCTTCCATATACTACATGGTGCATCCTAGTCCACTCACCTATAATCAAACATCTACATGATAGTAAGCACAACAAACAGACACACACCACAACACCCTATGCATACATATACATTCAATGGTGAATAATATGCATAGACTCACGCTCTTATACACCTTCATTCAATATGAGTAAAATGTACAAGTACAACAATTTATTTAAGATAAACGAGTAGTATAAATATTGACATTTAATAACACACACACACACACACGCATACACAACCAACACATGCAGACTCAGACTCACAAACCGACAGATTGGCCAAACAAAATGAATGATATGCATGCTGTAACCATAGGTATCTCTATGAAGTTCATGCTAACCCACCATCAGTCCTGGGGGATCATCCGCGTAATACTCCTTCCAGTTGATAGAGATCACACACAGTCCCCCTGTCTTTTGAGACCATACTTTTAGGCATTCTGCGTGCGCATCGTAGTTCTAAATGCTCACAACCCATGGGAAACAATTGCCCAACCTATATTTCTTGGGTAGGAACTCATTCAGGGCATCACACAGAACCTCCCCCATGAAACATCACCAGATACAAATGTGACAGAAGTATTGTGCTAGATACACGCACACCTTGGTGCCCAAAACACTCATCAGAACTCACCAAGTGTCTGCATCTCCACGATTTCAACCTAGAATACAATACCTTCCCATGACCCCACACCTTGGTATTCGGATTCCCCATCAAGTTCCCAAAGCGTGTGTCAACATTCAATGCACGCTCATTTATCACAATCATCAGGGCAAGGGTTATCCTACTCTATATGTAACCTATGCTAATGATGAGACTCAATCTGAACCTATGGCAAGTCACACATATACATGAATTCAAATAACCGATAAAACATAGATTCATATGCAATTAAGTCCCATACAACCATTTTTGATATTATAAAAGCTCTAGTATATTGTAACAAACCTAAATTAAATTAGGAAAATAAATATTAATTAATTATTAAAAATCAACACTCGTCAGCGGACCAAATCTTAGTCGGCAAGGTTTCCCGAAAGTGGTCTGTTGACGACGTCTGGTCGGCGGACCGGCAGATCGCCGACAGCTCCGAAATTTGTATAATTTTAGTATTTTCAATTTATATCCCAATTATTTGATGTAAACCCCATCCATGCATATGTAATAAGATGTGAGGAGTAAAACTCAATAATTTAGCCAGCAAAAAGATCATAAACACATGCCAAGAAGATTGATCACTAAGAATTAAATCAAAAAAGGCTTACTTTACAACCCCACCTATGAGTTTATGAAATACATGAATTCATTAATTAAGAACACATTAGAAATCTCTAGATTCATCTTTTAAACATGCACAAAATCTCATATTTGGTAAAAACATCATCTAACACCATTTAGCCATTATATCTCATCATTGAAACTCTAAAACACCATTATGTGAATCACAACTCTAATAAATTCTTACAAAAACATAGTAGATCCTTAAATCTCAATACATATAGCATACTAAGCCTCATATATCATGGACAAACTCATTCTTAGAAGATCTTACAGAATTCTAAATAGGGAATCACAAGGATCATATGATTTTCATCCAAATACTTCTGGATTGGGGATACACTCACCTCTAGGTTGTAGAAAAAGCCATTGATCTTTGTCTCAATACTTCAAAACTTGATGTTTCTTCATACTTCCATGGCCTGCATGAAAATCCAAGTACTCTAGGGTTTCTAAAAATGGTTTTCGATCTTAAAAGTCCATATGTATACAAAACATGACTCCTAGTTTGACTAAGTCAATTATTTGGGTGTTTAATGGGCTGGGCTTAACTCCAGTCCATAATCTAATATAGATAAAGGTTTATAATCATGTACATCTCCCAAAACTCTCAAATAATAAGTCCACCAATCAAAATCTCTGATCCTTATTAAAACAATCTAATTGGGCTAGAGTCTCCAATGGGCTGGACTTCTAAAACTTAGGCCTAATTCAGGTTGGCTACTACATCAATCATCTATCTAGTTGTTCTAAGATATTCTAGATGCTCTGGAATGTTATTATGGGTTTCTAATGGCCTTAACCTTAGGCCTAAGGAAAAATTACCATTTTACCCCTAGTTGGCTATTAGGAATTTCTGGGTTGCTACATATTACTATGAACCGTACGATATACGATTCAAAATTATGATTTGATTCTAAGTGGTCCTTAACGATTTTTAAATCGATTCACGATTTGACAACCTTGTTATTTCTCAATCCCAGAATGCCTTTTTAAGAAAGGGAGATCAAATTTGAATGGGGTACTGTTGGCGAATGAATGTTTGGATTCTTAGTTAAGACTTAAGAAGTGAAGAGACTGGGCTGTATAAATTGGATATGGGAAAGGTCTACGACCTTGCGTAATTACGATTCTCTCTTATATCTGTTGAATCGCATGGGCTTTGGGATGAAATGGAGGAGGTGGGTAACAACTTGCATTTCTGAGTACCATTTATGGTCTTGGTGAATGAGGTATCTACAGGTTCCTTTGGATCTTCAATGAGTTCTTGGTAGACTCATTCAATGGGCATTGCTTGGAGTTATTGGAGGGATTCTCCACAGGGGTTCAACACTATAGTGAAACACTCTAGTGATCCCTCATTTACAATTTTCTGAAAATTCGCTTATCTTTTGTGGAGCATCTCATTCCCAACTGAGAATTCTAAGACGTTATGTTGCTTTGAAGTTGTATCCGGATTGAAGACCAAATTATTTAAAAGTGTGATTGTCGGGATTGGTAAGGGAGTAATTTAACCTAGTTGAGTGTAAATTTGGATTGTAGAGTTGACAAACTCTTGATAGTGTACTGAGGTTTACCTTTTGGGGCGTCTTATGAAGTGGTTCCAGTGTGGGACAAGATAGTGGAAAGATTGGAAAAAAGGCTTGCTACTTTGAAGAGTCATTATCTTTCAAAACGTGGTAGAGTTACCCTTATTAGGAGAACATTTTCCAATATTCCTACTTGTTTCTCATCTATTCTTTTTAAGCAAAATCGGTGGCACATTGTATTAAAAAGGCTTCAAAGGGATTTTATTTGGTGCAGACTTGGGGACAGTCATACGTATCATCTTGTGAAGTGTAGAGAAAGCTCTCTTGGGCAATGGCATTGGAGATTTGGCACGGAAAGGGATAATGTTGCTATATATGGTAGTCTTCAGGTTGATTGGGTATCTGAATCTCCAATGAGTTCTTATGGTGTAGGCTTATGGAAAGCTATAATAAGTGTATTTGATGTTCTATTCAGGGATATTTGATTTGAGGTCGGTAATGGGAAGTGGTAAGTTTTAAGGATGATATTTGGTATAGGGATTCTCGGCTAAAATCTCAATTTGCTGATCTTTTTCTTGTAGCTTCGTCTATAGATGCCAAGGTTTGTTGAATTATAAATGAATAGTGGGATTTGTTGGAATGTTATTTTCAAAAGATCTTTATGTGACTGGGAGTTTGAATCAGTGTTTATGTTGTTAGCATTATTTACAAGGTGGTTTAGAAGGTTCAGATAATTGGAAGTGGAAGTGGGAGAGTAAGGGTATTTTTCTGTGAAAACCTTATTTAACATTCTTTTTGTTCAATACCAACAGTTTGGGCCAACAAATCTGATATGGAGATCCCCTGTGACATCTAAAGTTGCATTTTTTTATTTTATTTTTATATTGACAGACTTGTTTGACAATATCTTAATTATTGACCATTTAATAAGCAGGAGTGGTGTATTATCAATCAATGAGTGACTTGCAAGAAGGAAGCAGAATTTGTAGCTTATCTTCTAGTGCGTTGTGAGGTGGCTTGGCATGTGTGGTTTTCTTTTTTGTCGAGATTTAACAGGTACTGGTGCTACCCAGGTACTTGATGTATTGGTAGGTTGGTAAGTCACAAAGGATGTGAGAGGCTATCAATATTGTGGAACATTGCCTCATTGGTCATATGTTGAGGTTTGTGAATGAAATGGAATGCCAGGATATTTGATGGAATGGAGCATAGCATGTCATCAATTTTGAAGAGGGCCTCTTTAACATTCACTGGGTAACAATCCTTCCAAGAGTTCAGATCAGTTTCATGTTTGAGGTTTATTGAGCATGTTTGTAGGGGTGTCAGATTTTTCTGGAGGAATCTGTTTGTCTGTCTTGTTGTAACCTTTCTTTCCCTCAATATACTCTGTATATACAAGGATCTTTTCTCGTGTATTATTGCTCTATCTATTTAATGGTGATCTTTTTGCCAATAAAAGAAAAACCAGGCAAGGTGTCTCCATTCCAATTGCCTCAATCAAGATAAGGCCACTCCAGTCTGATTGTGCCGAGTGTCACCAATTGAAATTCCTCTGAAGTCCTCAAGAATTGAGGCCCAAAGAGAAAACAACATCACAACTCTCTGCACAATCTCCTGAATGTTGTAAGATTTTATTATCAAAGATTTCCCCATTTCCCTTCTCCCAAATGACCCATGGGATTTTTAGGCTCAACAAGCTGTACATAACTTTTTTTCCCCTCATATTGGCACCCTTCAAATGCCACTGACAAAGCATCTGAGAAATGTCAGCAGGCATCACTTATGAAATATCAACCATCCGAAAGAAGTAACACTATATGTGCCAATCTACAAAACAATGTAAGAAGAGGTGGTTGATACTCTCTTACTCATGCACATCACACACACGTGTGGACACAATGTCAAGTGCTTTGTTCTCCTTTGAATCATGTCAGTAGTATTAATCTATTAATGTGGCAGCCTGGATTATCCAAATCATCTGCCCCCTCCCCTCCCTCTTTCCAACCTGCAAGATTCCTAGATTTTCATTAAAAGCAGCATCACCTTTGTGTACTTGCCCCAAGTCAATTGGTAGGGAAACCCAAAGAGCTATTGGTCTGTTAAGAGGCTGTTGTCAGGTGGCCACAGAGGGAATATAATTATGGAATGGAAGACACAGAAAGTTTTCCACTGAGGCTGCATAGGCAGAAGCAAATTCCAAGTAGAGATTATAGGGTGATGTTTGAAATTCTAGGCCATTGCAGCCCAACTATGGATGCTACAAGATGAAGGGTAGCATCAATCATGTCATAGGACCAAGGTACTGGTCTAGGTATGGGTCCTTGCTGAGACCAATATGTATCGACAATAGTAATATGTATTGGCCAACACCAACAGCTACTGAACACAACCTTATTTCCAGAGGAAAAAAAATCTTAAAAATCATTGAATAACATATCTATGTTTAAGTCAATAAAAAATCATTAAAATGAATAATAAACCGTGTCATGCAAACCTGGACTGTATTTGCGCTGTAAACATGTTAGGCATGCTCATATCTCATATGTATTTGTTCTCTAATGCTAAGCCTTTTGTGCATTGCTGGTCCCAAGCCTGAGTAGAGGATGAAACTTCATTAAATCTCTTATGACATGGGTCCTATACCATCATTTTGATCTTGCACTATGGTGCTTAGTGAAAAAGATGTTAAGAAGGACCCAGTTGCAATTACTCATGAGGAAGTGTTGGCTTGTGCATTCTCTGAAGATGAATTGCTACAGTTGCATGTGATTATTTTGGTAAGTTGGCAAGGGTTCTAGCACCGGATTGGACATACACGGTAAAGAAGCTAGTCCAAAAGTAGGGTTCACTTAGCTACATGAAATGTAGAGGCTTAAACAAGAAAGTGGTTAGAGTTGAAAAAGGAGAATTAATATAATTTGTTTATAGGATACAAAATGGAAAGTTAATAAGGTTGAAGAAGTTGAGTATAAACTCTGGTAAACAGGAAAATGTAATCATAAAAATGGTTTAGGAATAATAATAGATAAGAACATATAGGATAATGTTGTAGGTAAGGGAATTAGCAATAGTTTCATTAAATTCCATCAGGCTTGGAACAAGAGATTTTTTAACATAGTCAGTGCCTATTCACCCCATGGAGGATTTGAAGAAAACATTTCAAGACAGTTTTTGGAAGAACTGGATAGATCAAGTCCTTCTTGATAGGGAGGCGTGTGGGGTTTCCCTCCTCATGAGGTGGGACCAACATATTTATGAGCTTGAAGCCCAAAGTTTTCTTCTTTTATACTCGTCTTTCTCTTCCCATTTATTATTCAGGTTGATAAGAAGCCTAAATGCTTTTGGACTGTTCTTGAATGGCTTGGTTGGCTTAGTGAGAAGCAATTAGTTTTTGGGGTAAATTCCACAAAACTCCCTTGAGGTTTGACATAATAGTTCTTGTAGCCAATGAAGTGGTTGAAGAATGGAACATAATGGGTAAAAAGGGGATGGTTGTTGAAATTGGACTTGGAAAAGACCTACGACAGGGTGGAGTGGCATTTCCTCGACCAAGTGTTGGAATGGAAAGAATTTGGAGCTAGATGGAGGAAATAGATCTCTGGGTATGTTCGTAATGTAGTTTTCTCCTTCTTGTGGAAGGGTGGGGTGCATGGTCAGGTGGCCGACTCGTGGATTGAGACACGGTGATCCACCATCTCCCTTTCTCATTACTTTGGTTGCTGATTTCTTGAGTTGTTTTTTGGCCAAAGGTGAGGACCTGGGGTTGATTTCGGGTTTTGAGGTTGGTAGGGGTGGCGTGAGCATCTCTCATTTGCAGTTTGCTGATGATACTCTATTGTTTTTACATGAGGATGAATGTCAAACTTACTGGATTAAGTCTATTATCAGATACTTTGAAATGGTTTTAGGCTTAAAGGTGAATCTGGAGAAAGGTAGTCTGGTGGGCTTAAATTTGTCCATGGAAAGGGTAGAGGTGTTTGCGTCAATTCTAGGATGTAAGGTCCAAGAGTGGCCGTTGATGTATCTTGGACTGCCTTTGGAAGGTAACTCTAAGTCTCTCAATTTTTGGGATCCAATGGTGGAAAGTGTTGGTAAGAGGCTTGCGTCGTGGAAAAAAGGTTACCTGTCCTTAGGAGGGAGGATATCTTTGATTAGGGCAGCTTTGGCTAATTTACCTGTTTACTACTTGTCGCTATTTAGGGCTCCTATAAGGGTTGTCAAGTGCCTTGAAAAATTTAAGACAGATTTCTTGTGGGAGGGGGGAGGTCACAGAAATTACCTAGTTAAGTGGGATGTGATGTGTAAGAAGAAGGAAGACGGGGGGCTCAATCTGGGGAATATCGCTTATCGTAACATTGCTTTACTGGGAAATGGATGTGGAGATTTAGTAAGGAATGAGGTGCTCTGTGGTGGAGATTGTTCACAGTAAATTTGGCGAGCACTCCAACGGTTGGGACTGCAACCCTTCTGCCCAGAGGTTCAAGAGCGTGCATTTGGAAAGAGGTGTCGCTGATTCTCCCTTCCTTCTCGAGTCTTGTCTGGTTTTGCTGGGGGGGGGGATAGTCGGCTTTGTCCCCACACCTCTGCTGCATAACCACAAGAGAGAAAAAGATGGTCAACAGATTCTTCATTATGCATACACATCACACAAACCTGTGGGG
>JAUPMG010000011.1:1854271-1876320 GCA_031762675.1 Pachysandra terminalis
CCGATCCCGAGTTGGATCGCCCGATCCGGAACGATCCAAATTTTTTATTTTTTTTTTTAAATTGAATGTGGCTGGTCTGTCTCGGCCGATCCCGAGCCGGATTCCGAGATTAAACACTATGCTGGTCACTGTCCTGTTGGACATATCAGAAGGGAGGCAAGTGTACTTTGAAGAAACACGGGAGGTATTTGGGTATTACGCCAAATCTTAAGGGAGGTTTGAGCTAGTATATGTTGGCTGCAAAAGTGGTTCTTGAATTTGGATTTGTGAGAATCAAATCCACATGTCCAGATCTTCATATTCTCTTCTCCAGGGAGTCTTCTTGAAAGACGTTCAGCCGCATAACTACTTTCATTTTCAGTTTTTTATCCACAATTTTGAGGTGAAGTTGCCTTCCAATAGTTGTTGTATACTCTTGAGAGACGTGTACGTCTCGCTGGTTGTGGCTACAGATGGAAACATTGTATTCCCATTATTTTCATAGTAGAGATTGGTCGGAATTTTTCCCATGGATATTCCCGTTATGTCGAAGGGTTTTCCACGTAAAATCTTGGTGTCTCTTTTGCTTAGTGTTTGCTTTGACTGCATACTAGTTTCCATTTAATTTGTATGATTTTTATATATTGTTTCATTCTTGATATTTCCGTTTGATCTCACACATAGATGGGAAAGATTTGGTTTCCAATAAAGTGGTATCAGTGCTACTATGCCCTGTACATTTTAATCCCTTAAACAAGCTTGTAGCATTTCAGAACACTCTTGAAGCTGTCCACATGATCCATGAGATCTGTTGAAAATGGTTTCATTGAGAAATGGGAGGTCGAGATAATAACACCTATTTTTCCAAAGCTCCTTGGTCTCCCCCTGCCTTAGTTGCATTATTGTATATAAACATCATGCAATACATTACCATAGCCATAGGCAACTATACAAATCGATATATTATGTTTCTGGTGCAGTTATGGAACTCTCTTCTCTATGTTGGCAAAGATAAATGAAGAATGGCAAGAAATATACAGTGATACTCGCTGGACATCACTATTTTTTCTGTGTATTGTATTGGAGGTTTGCCACCAATACATACATACATACATATATATATATATATATATATATATATATGATACAGTCCAATATTTTAAATCATATTTCTAATGATTACTCAGCTTCAGTAGTATGTGATGATAAACCCGGACCTATAGGGAGGATTTAGTAATTTGACATGTACATAATATTAGTATCTCGCAAAAAGGCTATATTTGGAGAGGGTCAGGTTATGCATATTTTTTCGAATCCTATTGGAGGGAGATTTTATTCGGATACATGCTGTAGTGGTGGGGTTGAAGGAGGCAGTAGCACAATGGTACAGTCATTGACTTTTTATCAGTCATTTCATGGTTGGAGGCTACTGAGAACCATCCTTGGCGCTAAGATCACCTAATATGTTTTGCTCGTTCCTTTATGTTCTGAGAGGGTGGTTTCCTTCAGGCATACCCCTAGGGTAGGGAACCGGATGGTGGATAGGCTAGTGAGAAAGGGGGTGATGAGAGCGGATTTTTATTTAGGTCCCCCCATTAAGGAGTTGATTTTAGAGGAGTGAGAAGGTGACCATTTTGTATCTTTTGTTTCTGTTTTCAGCTTGTCTATTTGTATAGTTTGTCGATGCTGTTTTGATCACCTTTGGTGATCATGTACATATTATATTCTTTGATGATTAATGAAATGTTCTGTTAATTATTCAAAAAAGGGCTATATTTGGCGTGAGGCAAGGAATATTGTCATCCAGAGGTGTGAAGCGTAAGCCTAAAAGCAGCTCTGCCCGCACTCACTTTTTTTATAAATAAAAATTTGATATTAGAAAAATGTTGTAGATTTCTGGAAGTATTTAGGAAGGCAATGAAGTTATTATCTATATAAATATAGGAGAGAATATATAAATGATTTGATTATTATATAAAATGTACATTCCCATAATGTTTGCTAAGAAATCCTTTAATGTGAAAGTCCTGGAATGTTTTTAAGATCTTAAATGCATCAGATGTAACAAAGAGGAGGTAAAAAACAGTTATTTCTTTGTCTCAGTTTTGCAACATGAGGTTTGAGCTTCGAGATATTTTCCTTGAGCTTCGTCCCTATGCAAGCCTTGAGACATATGCCTTACATTCCTTTTAAAACATTGATTGGGTTATGTTGTCAACTTGTCAACCATGGTTTTAGTTTATCAATAACATTTGTTATAGTATCTGTTATATTTTGTGGTTGTCTGTTGTGTTGAACTGTAAATAAAGGCTGCTAACCATTAGCCTCATACATTTAGGGCTGACAATTATTTACTGGAAGATACTGTCATGGTAGTGCTGTAAATGTTTGATTTGGTTGTATTTTATCAAAGTTTTTCTAGTCTGAAGATCTATGATCCAAGATTGAATCGGATAAATGAAATAGAACACAGCCCGATCTGATTAAATCCAGTAAGTATCCAGTCTTTTGCTTGAAAAATAAAAAATGTTGAAAGAATGATAAGGCAAAAAAATAAAAATAAAAAATAAAATAAAATTCCTAGCAGAAACATAACTATTTGTAAAAGATTAGTCATGATAACAGTGAAGCTCCATCACCTCACACCCATTAGTTTATTAAATTTAAGCCTCACTGTGGACTGAAAAATAGTTTCATCGTGCAACTGGTTAATGCTTTCATCATGTAGTGAAAACAAGGTGCATTGTTGAGATCAGCCTTAATTTGCATTTACAAAGATGACGAACTGTGTGATAACAAGCTCAGGCCATCATTGGTTGTCTGAAAAACATGACATGCTCAGCATGCATGAAGGTCGGACTTCAAAATCTCTGTTCTATTAAATAAAATCAGGGTTTATTCCTATGACTTTTGAAATTCAATTAAAATCGAGAATCAAACTGTCCATTGATCGTGTCTCCTCAGATACTAATTATCCGTGCCCCTTATACTGACAGATCCTCAAAGATTCTAAGTTCCTGGTTCACAAACTGGAGAAGAGCTAAGTATTTGTATCGGGAGACACTGGCAGGAATAATCACTGGTGCATTGACTTCTGTAATCTCCATTGGCTTGGTAAAATTCCTACATGGGATGAAATCCAGGGTTGCCCAAACGTGGGAAGTGAGGACGCTTGTTCGAGTAGTAGTCTTCAGGAACCACTTCAACAGAGCTTGTTTGCTTGTTGCTTACTTTTCTGTTATGGGTTGGTTGACCATCCAGTACTGGAAAATGTTCGGCCTCCCAAAGATCTTAACCAAGTCTTGGCCCATTAGAAAATGATAGCCTTAAAAGGTAAGACATTCTTGTATTAACATGCTATTAACACCGCCAATTTTCTTTTCATCCCACCAATGATATGGTTTGCTCTGCTGTTTACTTCTGCAGAAAGAAGAGAAATTTGGTTTTGCTTTGTATGAAGTACCTCTGTGCTTCTGCTGCATCTATTTGCCCATACAGAAGGGATTACAGAAGGCTCGTGGAGTTGACTATTATTGTATCAATGTCGATCACGTCTTCTTCCATATGATTTTGAAATGGTAGCAGGCTTGGCAAAATTACTGCAGATTCAAAATCCATGAGAAGAGCAAGAAGCATTTTATGTGAAATCCCATGCAACGGATACTAGTCTACTACTACTACTACTACAGTGATGCTCTCAGCCAGACAGGATTTACAAAAAGTTTGTGAATGTACTCTTTTATGCAACTGTAAAATATGTGTAGGTAATCTTTACCATCTTATCTGCTGGTCTATCTATTTACAACATTCGAATAGATTATGTGATTTTGTGAAGGTGGATTTGATTTTGCAAATCATATCAATACCTTCAATCTTGAAAGACATAGTGGAAGGACAAAATGATTAGAAAAGAACAGAAAACACATTTAATTATTTGAAAAAAAAGAAAAAAAAAATCAAGCTGATTTTCTCTCACTAATGGTATCGTCTTCGGCAATGGAACAAGACTAATATTGCTTCTTATTCGTAGTGTTGATAATCAGGAAAATTTGGCTCATCACATGCAGGTCAGCTCATGTATCATGCAATTTATTTCTAAAATTTTGGTCGGTTGGTTTTTAGTTCTTTGCTGAACAAGATTCTCTCTCCCTTTTGGGCTCTGTTTGTTTTTCCAGAAAATAATTTTCAGAGGAAACTTATTTCTGGAAGAAAATTTTCCAAGAAAAAGGTTTCCTTTTTCAGTTTCCTACGGTTCATGCTATTTGAAATTTTTTCTAGATTATTGTTTAAGTCAATGAAAAATAGTTTTAAAATGGACATTATAGGTAACAAAACAACAAAAGTTATCTTACCAAAACTCAATTCATGTAATGGGTTCCTAAAAAACAAAAAGAAATACCAAAAAGGAGCAGAACTCTTTTTTCTTTCTTTTCAGAAAATAATTTCTGCTAAAAAAGAGCGGAAGTTATTTTCCTTCAATTTCTAACTATTAGTAGAATATTTTTCAGAATTTGAAATTTTCCAACAAAATCTTCAAAGCTCATAAAATTCTCTTCTAAAGAAAAGGGTAGAATGTACTGGGTGTGTTTCAAATAAGACAGAAAAAAAAAAAAAAAAAAAAAATCCTTAGGCTCGAATGAAAATTTGTACAAGAAATCTTGAAAATTTTGTCTTCAGTTAAAGTTGGATACAATGGGTGATGAATGCATTAGAACAATTGTGCTATTCTATAATTGTTAATGGCACTCTTTATGGCAATATACTCCCTCGAGGAGAATAATTAGATCAGTCAGTGTTTCGAGTCGGGACCCAAATCTAATCCGATCCAAAAATGTTGGATTTGATAATATGTTTATGATCAAATAATCCGATGAGTAACGAAATCAGATGAATTTGAATATGACTTAAAATATAAACTTTTATTATGTGTATAATATTTAGAGTAAATTACACTTTCAACTCTGAGGTTTGTACCACTTGCATTTAGACCCCTTGAGATTTTTGAAACTACATTAACCTCCTTCATTTGAAACCTCAAAGGAGTCATGGACTGATTTACCCCTAATAACAAATAAAATTACTTTTCTCAAATTCGCGTGGGGTGGTGGTGGGTGGGGTGGTGGATTTTAGGAGTAATTTTATATTTATTAGGGGCAAATCAGTCCATTACCTTTTTGAGATTTCATATAATGGGGGTCAATGTAGTTTCAAAAACCTCAGGTGTCTAAGTGCAAGTGGTACAAACCTTATAGAGTAAAAGTGTAATTTACCCTAATATTTATAGTTTACACAACATACATGTTATATTGTTATAGTATACTACACAAAATCGTGTATATATAAATATGGGGTTATAAGCCGAATCCAATTCAAAATATCAGATTTGGTAAAGGGTTTATAATCTGATTACCAATAATTCGATCAGATTAAGTTTTGAAATTTGAATAACGAAGCCAAAATAATAATTTCGTTTTTTTTTTCCTTTTCGGAAAACTTGTAGAAAAATTGGTTGTCTTTTTGTTCAATCAAATTGCTTATTATTTACTCAGAAAAAATTATTTCCTTCAACGATATAACAGGTATGTTTGGTTTTCTTCATCATTTTAGGGATCTAATTTTTCTTCACATTATTTATTCTCTTCTTAATTCTTAATATTTTTCACTTCGGCACTTATCTATGTATTTAAAAAAAATAGTTTAAAAGTTTATTTAAATTAATCTTCTTTAATTAAAAAAAAAACAAAAAAACACTATTAGATAAGACATGATAAAGATGATTAAACAAATCATAAGAATTATTCTTATCTCAAAAATAAATTATAAGATATTTATATTTTTAAATAAATTATTTTATTATTAAATTTCTTTCATAACATGTGTTACATCCATTCTTTCAGATTCTCTCCTATTGTTGATTGGCATCTCAAAATGTGATTTTTTGGAAGTATTTTCTAGCCCTATTTTCTGCAAAAGAACACTTGCTTTATTAAGGTTTGTTTCCTTTTGACCCTTTTTTTTTTTTATTTCTCTCATTTTTTTTTTTTTTGTTAAACTTCCTCTTGATATTAGTATCCTCTAATTTTTCTAAAGAGGATTTGTAACCATGTTAGTCATATAGTGGAAATCTTTTCCCCTTCAAATTGAAGGGTTTTTTCACCTAGAAAACACGATGTTCTATTGTGTGACTTTGTTTGTTTTATTTTGATTCCAAAATTTTTATAATTTCGCATTTATATTTTATATAATAATTATCCATTGATCTTCAAATAGATGGTAAGAAGTGTGATTTTCTAATAATAAAGTGATGGACATTTTGGGATGTTAACTTACATTTTGGTCAATCTCCCTAATACAAACACACAAAAATCATCAGTAGACCCATTCAAAGCTTCCCTTGATAAATATGGCTAATCCAAAAAAGTTACAACTATCATAAGGTCTCAGGATTGCCTTTAGCTTGGAAATCCAAATCTCTCTTATAGAGATATGGAAGCCTAATCTGATCAAACTAGTCTCATCTCTCTCCCTCGACACCTTATGTAGACAAAACCCAATGCGTTGCAAAGCAGATTCCTCTGGCAAAGATGTAAGAAGATAAGATTACACCTGAAGTAACTTGAAAAAGACTTGTAGGCTCATCTTTGATAGGGATGGCAATGGGTTGGGTTAAACGGGCTCTAATGGTTATATTTTATGTATAAATCTATATTTTATAAGTAAAAATATTTGAAATATTAAAAGTTTTAACTTACAAAAATATTTATTTTTAAAAGAACCTTACAACCAGGTCAAAACTGCCCCGCTACCACTCCGATAGGGTTAGGAGCAGGTTTGGTATTAGGGGTTCGTGAAAACCCGCCCCGTTGCCATCCCTAATCTTTGAAGGTGATTGTCAGAGGAAGAACATAAATCATAACAAAAAATTTCTCTTACAAACCTATAGTTGCTTCTTCTCAGGCCTCCTAGATATGCCATTTGAAAGTTAGGAATCTTCTTCACAATTGAATTAATTGGGTGATCGCAATTGTGAAGATATTTGACACTAGTTAACTAGACAAATATGCCATTTCAAGGTTGCTTCTTCTTAGGCCTCCTAGATATGCCATTTGAAAGTTAGGAATCTTCTTCACAAATGAATTAATTGGGTGATCGCAATTGTGAAGATATTTGACACTAGTTAATTAGACAAATAGATCATACATCATGGTTCTCTTCCAGATCATGAGACCCCAACAGTAGCAAATAAATGTAAGGAAGATTACTCTCGAGATTCAAAATTAATAGTTGATGCAGTTTCAAATGTAAAAGAACAGACTCATAAGTTCAAGGGAATTGTAACTGATATCGGATCCCTTGGAATCTGAATATTAGAAATCCGTTCAAAGAAGGCAATAAGTTTCATTGTATCAATAATAGATGAATAGTTGAAATGAAACAACCCAAATACAGAGCACATAGACTTTAAACAATAAAACACAAGATATTTTATTTCCAGCCACACATCACTGTGACCAGCATTCTTTATCAGTTAAAGAGGGAACCCAAATAAAAATAAATAAAAAAAAGGGGGTGTTTTGATTTAGAAAGAAGCGAATAAATGGAGAAAAAGAAAATACTCCCTTTTACGCCGAAGACGAAGAGGATCCAGATCCCACGGCCTTCCAAAGCCGGACCCACTCTACCATTGCATCGGCTGCATGCAGAAATATGGTATTCAGTGGCCCAAGCCTCTCCTTAATCAGCCGTGCAATCTCGAGCACACAATCATCTGCAGTGACTGCAGTTCGTGGCAACCTGACTGACTGAAAGAAAGGAACCACATCCTCCATCAGCTTCACGCCCTCCCATTCCTTCTTCAAGCTCTCCATGGCATCACCTCCTTCCCTTCTCCACACGTAAGGTAGTCCACTCTTCACCCCGAGACCCAGGTGATCGCACACTACTTTTGTGCACATACCACACCATATGTCTTCCATTGTTTCCCACCTCTGCTTCCCTTCCCCTGCCAACCGCAGCCCTGGGAACAATGCAGGTCCCACAACTTCACGATCAAAGGCCATGTTGATTCCACTCACTGGCATCATGGCCCTCAATGGCACTGTCATTACAGCATCTACATATCGAGAATTCCTCTTCCCTGGATTCAAGGCCTGTGTAGGGGCATCATAGTCTGCTAGATTCAACCAGAGACCACAAGATAAAGCACATTTCACCCCGTTCCGCAGGCTAAATGGGTAACCACGAACAAAATCGGCACCTCCACAGTAAGGATCATAGAGGGTGTTGAAGAAAAATGGGGTAGCCGGAGTCCTGAGGTTGGCAATATGCTGGGCCACAGCGTCTACCAACCAGCCGTTATTATCCTTAGCAGGAACACAATCATCATCAACTGAAACAATGTACTTCTTCCGAGAGATTAGATGGCCAAAATACCGGCATGAGTAGCCAGAGAAAAGAATATTCCTTGAGGCAGAGCCCACAATTTGGTCTATATCAGATTTAGTATACACATCATGGTTAAAGCCTTCTGGTATTTGGAGGTCCTCTTCAAGCTCATGGTCTTTGATGATTATCAAATGAAACCGGGAAAATACCAATCTCCATTCCTCCATGAAGTAAGTAAGATTTGACCGGAGTGCCATGATGACAATGTCAACCTCATCATCCTTGATGGTTGCATGAGACATCTTCTCAGAATTGAAAAAAAAAAAAAAAAAAATCAGTTCTTTTAAAGGAACCTCCCTTTTGGCTCTAGAATTTTACTGTAATTCACCCAATTTCAATCAGTTAGAATTTCTCCGAGCACCCTGTCAAGAAAAAATTCTGAAAGTCAGAAGAGTCCAGAGGGAAATCCAGCATGATGGGCTTATTTATGATGACTTACTGGTAGGAAGGACAGGAGTGAGGATATGCTGGATATTAAGTGCTTGAATTAGTGAAAGGATTTCATCTTTTCCGGTTGCCATGAAAAGCTTCAAAACCTTCTCTGTCAGCTTTCCAGCTCTCAGAGTTCTCTGTCCATCATTAAAACAAGTGATAATTTCATGAGTCTCTCAGGGAGGCAAAGATACATCTATGATTTTACACACCAAAAGCTCAAACAAATAGTAGAAAGATGAAGAAGGAAATTATTAGTAATAGCTTTATTTGATGATCTTGTCTTCTGTTCCCAAAGGAGTATCCTTGTGCAGAGCTATATTTTTTTTATTTTATTTTTTCAACAGCACAAAGTAATGAGGTAAACATTTTGTGGTTGGGTGAAGTGAAAT
Organism: Pachysandra terminalis; assembly: GCA_031762675.1. Classification (NCBI taxonomy): domain Eukaryota; kingdom Viridiplantae; phylum Streptophyta; class Magnoliopsida; order Buxales; family Buxaceae; genus Pachysandra; species Pachysandra terminalis. Next base: position 1,863,520 of record JAUPMG010000011.1, read on the forward strand.
GGTATCAAGAATTAATTTGAACCTCAAAATGGTTCAAATCTGTCTTGCGATATTTTTTGGACAGGGCATGGATGTAAGCAGGGGCGGAGCAAGAAATTGTTTTTTAGGGGGCCAAAGTAAATTACAAACAACAAAAAAAGGTCCGGTGTGCTTCAGTAATTATTGTTCAATGATTTCGATTTGAAGACCGAAATAAAATTCGATTCTATTATTTCTTTATTTATATGAAAGAAATACAAAATTTTATTGAAATTTTGATATTTAACAAAATAATTTGATATTAAAAAATAGGTATGATTGTAAATTAGCCATACCGAGCTTTGTCTAGCTCGAATCGGGCTCGTAAACCTTGAGCAAGGCTCAAGCTCAGCTCAAGCTCATTGAAAAAGTTTGGGCTCAGGTTTGTTAAAATATTTTAGGTTCACACTCGACTCGCAAAAAGCTTGGCTTGTAAAAGACTCAGCTTGTAAACAACCTTAGATTAGTCCAAATCTATTAATATTACAGTTTATTATTATTACTATTATATAGCATAATATATTAACATATAATATAAGATATAGGAATATAGATGTATAATTTCATGAACAAACCGATCCGAGCTTTAGCTCGATCGAGCCTACCCAAGCTCAGCTCAAGTTCACTAAGTTAATGAGCTTTTTTTCAGACTCAGGCTTGGCTCGTATATTGCTCAAGTTCGGCTCATACGAGCTGAGCAAGTGGCGGAGCTCAGCTAGTTGACAGCCCTATAAATAGATATAATATTAATTTTAAAACAATGTGTAAGAGTGTAATTTACAAAGATTAAATAGTTATATACAAGACAATTGGGCATAAAATTGTAATTTTAAAAAAATATATACATAAAACAGTTACTTTTAAAAGCTAAAAAAAGGGTGGACTTTTGGGGGGGCCAACATGTAGCGCCACTCCACCCAAGTTAGGTGGAGTGGCAATACTTAGTGAGCTTTTTCAAAGCTTTGGGGGGCCCCTGGCCACCCCCCGCCTCCGCCTTTGGATGTAACCTTATTCCATGTTCCACGGTCAGTAAATGTGTATGCAAACATTTTGGCTAGAAGGGGAGTTGATAGAGATGTTTTTGTGGTCGGAACCGACATAGATGAGTGTCTTGTTGAGTTATTGTGATTGATGGGTGCCCTTCTTGGTCCCTTCTCTCACTTAATGTAGTTTGTTTTTCATGATGTACTTGTTATTTTGTGGTCACACTTGTGATCCTTGTATATTTCTCTCTTATGAAAATTAATGAAATTGTTGTTAATTATAAAAAATAAATAAATAAAAAATATAAAAAAAATGGTATTCGAATCTATTCGAATTGCCTCCCCCTCCCTCTCTACTAGCATTCTAAAGCCCTTAAATAGGGGGTTCACATCCTCTACAGTAAAAGCCTTGCAACAATCCATACAGCACCGTTGGATTGCTGCCACGTGGGTACGAAGGGGGTACCAAGGTGAAAGGGGGTACCAATGGGTTATTTTTTGCATTAGAAAGCTTAATGTGTACGGTGTTAATGGAGTTTGAATTTTTTTTTCTTCTATGGTTAAAATTTAAAACCCTTTCTCTCCCTTTTTCTCTTCCCGCCTTTATGCATTTCAGCTTTGCCGCCTCCATCCAACCCATTCTCCATGCTCATCTCCATCTTTTCTCTAGAGAAGAGAGTATCTACATCCAACCCATTCTCATCTCCATCTTTCTCTAGAGAAGAGAGTATCTGAAGAAAACAATAGTTTGAAAATGGTATTTCTCTAGAGAAGAGAGAAATACCATGTGCATTATTAAGCCATGGGTACCCGGTGCATTATTAAGCCATATGTACCCCTTATTTAACCTTGGGCACCATGTGCCTTATTAAGCCATACGTATCTCTTATGTAACCTTGGGTACCCTATGCATTATTAAGCCAAGGGCATCCCTTATTTAACCTTGGGTACCCTGTGCATTATTAAGCCAAGAGTACCCCTTATTTAACCTTGGGTACCCTGTGGTTTATTAAGCCCTAGGTACCCCTTCTTTAACCTTGGGTACCCTGTTCATTATTTTTTTTTTTGATAATTAACAGCAATTTCATTAAACATCAAGTGATAAAGAGCATACAAGGGGGAGGGGGGCACAAGATGAGCACCAAAGCCCACAAGAACAAAGAAAATGTAAAAATACAAACCAAAACCATAGCCCCATGTCCAGAAAAGTAAGGACACCAACAAGAGCGAAGAAAGAAACACCCAGTATACTATTCACCCCTTCACCCTCCGTCTCGCACCAAATGTGGGGATGAACGAGCCATAGGGACCCTTTATTTAACCTTGGGTACCCTGTGGCTTTTTAACAAACAACAAGCATGCATTTATCTAGATGAGGGGTACTTCTAATTTCTTCTGCTTTCTTACTTTTGGAGTCCTATCTGGTCAAGTGTGCTCTCAGGTTCATCTTTTTCTTTTGTTCACTCTACTCCATTTTCTAAAGAAAGTCTTAGCGCATGCTTGTACTTGCTATTATTCCTAACCAATCACTTTCAACAGCACCACACGAACCCTAACTCATCATCTTCCATTCAATGTGAAAATGGATTTAGTCCTATTCACAATCCAAACCCTTCACGAACAACAGGAAATATGGTTGAGGTCGACACCGAGAGAGAGAAGAAGGGGAGATATGGTTGAGGTTGACGCTGAAAGAGAGGAGAGTAGAGAAGAGGTCGACTAAGAGAGAGAGAGAGAGAGAGAGAGAGAGAGAGAACAAGAGAGAGAGAGAGAGAGAGAGAGAGAGAGAGAGAGAGAGAGAGAAGAAGAAGAAGAAGAAGAAAAAGGCGGGTAAAGAGAGGAGTAAAAATTAAAAAAATTAACTTTTAATCAAAAAAAAAAATGATAACAGCACCGTTAAGATGCTGCCATGAGCATTAAATTGCCTAAGCCCACATGGCAGCAATCTAACGGTGTTGTATAGATTGCTGCCTGTTTTTGCTGTAGAGGATGCGAAGCCCTAAATAGGCAATCAGCTGCCAATGCTCTCATCACTCACTCTTTCTCTCCCTCCCTCCCGCTTTACTGGCATCATTCTACAGGCCCTAAATAGGGGGTCTGCTGTCAAAAGTTCCCATCACTCTCTTTCTCCCTCTCTCTCAACTCTTTCTAATCTTTATATGTTTATAATTAAAGTAGCTTCTTGATTTCACAAAATGTATTTATGCTTCAGAAGAAAATTTAAAACCTGATGCTTCTTGAATCCATCTCAGTTCCCTCTCCCTGCTATATGATCACTTGGATCTTACCATACAGATAATATCAACAGCCGTAGGGTTCTCAATTAGACCTGTTAGAGAGATTTGGAGGCTTGCCTTTTTGTTATTCTATGACCATTTGGATAATTATACATCTTCTTAGTGGCTTGTGATGCTTGGGTATTTCCCTTAGCATATGAGTGTCTGTGTGTACTCTTGAGGGTTATACGTGAAAATATGAGTTGAATGTATAGAGTGTATGATCCAGCACTATGGCTGAATCTGGGTCACTCAGGAGTCGCCTGGCTTCAAATCACTATGGAAAAGTTAGATGGGACAAACTACATGGTATAGCCTTGACGTGTATACTTGGTGCTTTTCTTGTTTCTATGGGCATTCTTGAGATTAAAAGAGAATACCTGACTTCGATACATAATATGTCAAAACCAAGCAGGAGGTCTGCTTTGTCCCTGGGCTTCAAATTACAATGGTAAAGTTGAATGTGACACACTGCTTAGAAATCGTCTCAATCCAAAAGCTTGCTTGTAGTGGGGGAAAAGATAAGAAGGGAAAATAGCAAAATCAAGGAATCTGATCAGTCAAACCTTGAATATAACAGATGGAAAGCGAAGAACTTGACTATGACTATGTGATGGCTACGCACCATCCCATACAGCAATCTGTTAGTAGGAGGTTCTTTCTTAGTCTTGAGAACAGCCTAGAAGATTTGAGACTCCACAACCAGGACCTCCTATCAAGTACAATTTTTTTCTGAAGTTTATCAGCTAAGCCAATAGACGTCCCTCCTGCTTAAGGGGGATAAACTGTAGACACGTTACTTCAGAGCTCCTCAAAGCTTGTGGGAAGAAAGTGAACACGATGAACCATTTAAACCAGCATGTCAGGAGGATGTTGTGCAATACAAAAAAAAAAAAAAAAACAGCGGAGTGATCTCATATATTCCAATTTTTCTAGCTGGGATCCATAGTTTGGACTAGAGAGATTTCAATTTCTGAGTAGAGATCAATCCGCATCATTCAACCAAGTACACTCCTATATACAAAGTAAGGGAAGTAGGAAGACTGGCATCCCTCAGTATCACAGAATGACATACTAGCCTTGGCTTCCTCGTCTATACTACAAATGGGTATGAAAAGATGGAGACTTAAGAAAACATAATAAGTTGGTGAACTAGTTACACAGATTGATCAACTGAACCTAAAGGATCCATGGCTTTCCAGATACTTAATAAAATTAAATTTTTTAAATATATTGCTAAACATTGGAATAAGATGCACTATGGCAATATGTTCACAAACATAAGTCCTTGACCCAACTACAAAATATTCCAACTATAACCAATTTAAGAACAAATACTGACAATCTAGATTTCACAAACAAAGAACAAGAACTTAACAACCAACTTAGGAAACTGCTACAAGACGAAGAACTATTTTGGTTCAAAGATCAAGACCAGTGTTTTAAACGCTAAGGCATGAGGCCAGGCGTTTCAATTGCCCAAAGTGTGTGGCGTAAGCTTCACGAGCACACCTTTTGTAGATAAATAAATAATAAAATATAAATTATTTATATACATATACTAATAAATTAAATTACGATTGATATCCATGTCGTAATAAGTGCTTAAAATTAACAATTACAATAAAATTAGTAGTATTTGTTACTTAACAAGGTTGGTTAGTGTCAATTTGTAGTTAAAACCTTGATTTTCCTTAAAAAAAGAGAGTATTGAATCAATTTTATAAAAAACTGAGAGAATTTATCAGCCTAACTACTAAGGCGTACGCCTTATGTCTTGAGGCGTATGCCTCATGTGAGGTGTATGTTTTTTTTACGCCTCATGAACAAGGTGCGCCTCAAGGGTGCGCCTCAAGGCATTTTTGTAATGCCTTACCTTGAGGCTTATGCCTCAAACGCCTTTGAAAACACTGATCAAGACTATTTGTTAAAATTTGGGACCAAACACTAAACTTTTCCGTATAACTACCCTAATCCATATGATAAATAAACCAATAAAACCACTCAGAAACTAAGCAAAAGAATGGGTGGATTGAAGATTTAAAAAATCTAATTAATTCTCACATTCTTAACCAACATAAACAACAAATCATGAGACCTAGAGAAAAAGTATGACAAGAAGATAATTCTCACCTCAACTAATCATTGATCAAGAAGTCATTGATGCTGTTTAACAAATAGGTAGCATTTAAGCTCCATACCAAATGGAAGTGGAACCTACACAATATTTTTACCATAACATTGGAGCCTGATAGGACCAGATATTATCATGGTTCAAAGTTTCTTAAGCTCAGGTTTTCTATTCAAATAACTCAACTATACATTTTCAACCCTTGCTCCCGACACTAAAAATCCAGAAACATAGCTTTTGTCCTATAAGCCTTAGTAAGATGCTCTATGAAATAATAAGTTTTAGGCTGCGTTTGGCATTGCTTAAGTGCTTCTTATTGGTTTCTCAATTGGTGAATTTTGATTGACCAATTGAAAAGACAACAAGAAGCTCTTAATTAAGCATATCCAAACACAGCCTTAGCAAACTGAATGTAACCAATTATTGATAAGTACAGCCCTATCCAATGTTCCCCATTTAGCTAGTCAGGGTGATACGAGATGCATCGATTGAGAGCGAGGAAGTCAAAAATCTCATAGATATGTTTGTGTATCTTATTTTGTTGTCTTTGTTTTTCTTCCATGTTACACATTTTTGTTATAGCTCTTATTTTATAATACCCATTTTCCCCTTCTTATCTTTTAGACCTACAAGTTTTTTAAATAGGCATTACCAAATACTATTTTTTTATCTGAATCAAAATTTATGAAGCGCTTTATAAGAACCGATTCTGAAGGAATCACTTCTCCTTTTAGGAAGTAATATGAAACATGGCCTTATTATGTTATTGGAATTAAATCCCTGATAACCAATCACACCGTAAAAAGGATTAGTGGCACCTCCTAAACCCTTTTTCTCCCATCCTGATTCTTATCAGAGGGGTTGCCATCATTCCTTCGGATGCTTTTACCTTCTACATCTAATCATGATCCCACTTCAATTATACCCAAATTCGGGAAACTAAATGCTTAGTAAACTTAAAAACTTCTATAGTTGGCATGGCAATATATTATACCCGACAAAAAAATAAACAAGTTCAATTAGGAATTCCTATAGGTTTTGAATGCTAATTGCTTCTATGAAATAGAGGACCAGAACCATCTTTTGTTATATTGCCCTTATTCTAGAGAAATATGGTCCCTTATATTTCCACAAGTAACTATTCTAACCACTTCAAACTCCTTTTAAGAATGGGCTTTACATATGATCTCATCCAAAATTTCACTCCTTTACATCCACATTACCACCAATTTGACTTGAAAACCAATAAAAGAGAAGAAATTTTTTTTATAATAGAAGATACCACTATCCAACTATTATATTGACTCAAATCTTCTCTATAGAGCCCAAGAATATGTCAAATGGATCCACCCCTTATTGGGTTGGATTAAACCAAATTTTTAAACGGTTCTTCAGCAGGACACTGGGGGCCCTGACAAGTGCTAGAGGTATACTTAATGATGACATAGAAGATTCCATTGAAGCCTTTAGTCTCTAATTGCAGAATCAGACATGCAACAAAGCTAAGGCTTGAACTCTTTGACAAGGATTTATTTACAACATGTTACAAAAGATCAGGGAAGTTTGAATAGAGGGTGAATCTAATGTGATTATTCAACATCTTTCAAAAGCATCCTACGAAATTCTGTGAGAGTTTAGAACACATCTTGCAAACTGATAAATCATTGTTGTTTTGAAGGCGCTCACCTTGGCACCTAGACAAGCGACTAGGCTTTTTTTTTTCAGGGGCCAGGCCATACCCACCTCGGCAAGCAAGGAATAGTTCTAATTGGCTTTCAATAACTGTTTATTAATTTAGATATTATATGTTTACTTATAAGTTATTAGATATTACTAATATATCATAGTATTTATATTAACTTATTATTTATTACTCATTAACTTATTAATAATATTAATATATTTAGATGATTTATATCGTATACTGGTTAGAGTTATATAATGGTTTTTTTTGGAACTAGAGTTATATAATGTAAAATTATAATATTGATGACATAAAAATTAAAATTTTCGAATAATTAATTATTTATTACTAATAGTATCTTTATATGCTAAACTTCATACTAGTAATTATAATGCTTATTACTAACATAATTAATATTACCTATTAATTATATAGTGTATATAAATTTGCAAGTTAACTTTTATTGAAAATATTGTTAAGTGATTTACATTTTATACTATTGAAATTTACTTATCACTTACTGCTAATATAAGTGTGTAATTTAAATTGTCTTATTCTTATTTAATGATATAAATTAATTTGTAATTAACATAATCTTTATAAACATATTAGTTAATACTTTGATTGCCATTACTATCTTTATGACATTATTTGTTATAGTTTAAATTGATGATACAATCATATACATGTGTCACCCAGGCAGGCACTTAATAGGCAAGTCTAACAGCTAGGCTTGTCTAAGCATTTTGACAACTATATGTAAATATCTTTTCGATTTATGTCTAATCAAGTAGTTACATCCCAGGTTTATGGAAAGGGGAACAAAGTAGCTAATGCTTGCTATGTCACATTGAAAAGTAAAGAAGATTTGGCAGTCCTTCCCACCTTTTGAAGGATCAGATATTGGAACATAAGATGGGTTGCACTGTTCCTTGTACTGTTTATAAACAAAGACAAGTTTTATTACCAAAAGAAATTAAAGAAAAATAAAAAAATAACCAATCTATTTTTCTATATGCAAAGTTATTCCTCGATGTAAAATCCCTATCATTTAGTAAGATTAACATCAAGATCTCAAGATTCCAATTCACTAAAGTAAAAATAATGCCCTATCCCAAAGTTGTTCCACAGCCCAATTTATCAAAAACTGTATCTTTAGTCAAACTATGTGTGTTCGAATCATTTCAAAACAATGTTTTAAAAGGCTAAGGTGTGAGATGAAGGCATTTCACTAGCCCAAAGTGTGCCGCATAAACCTCACGAGCGCATCGTTTGTAGATAAACATATAATAAAATATGAGATATTTATATACAAGTACAAAATAAAATTAAATAACAATGGCATTCATGTCGTGATAAGTGACACAAACACCTAAAATAAATTTAATAGTACTTATTTACATAATAAGGTTAGCTAGTGTCAGTTTGTAGTTAAAACCTTGATGTTCCTAAAGAAAACGTATCAAATCAACTTTCTTAAAATTGAGAAAAAATTTCAGCCTAGGCAATGAGGCAGTGTCAGTTTGTAGTTAAAACCTTGATGTTCCTAAAGAAAACGTATCAAATCAACTTCCTTAAAACTGAGAAAAAATTTCGGCCTAGGTAATGAGGCTTGCGCCTTATATCTTGAGGTGTACGCCTCGCATACGCTTCTTTTACCCCTCAATACATAAGGTGTATGTCTCATGAGCAACGTGTCGCTCAAGGTTGCACCTCGAGGCGTTTTTGTAATGCTTTGCCTTGAGACGCGCCTTAAGGCTTACGCCTCAAACGCTTGAAAACACTGTTTCAGACATCCATTTGGATCCTTTTTGGTCTTCCACTTGCCTTCTCAAAGTATTCAATATGCATCCCGACACTTTCAAGGATGACCTCCCTAGGTCTTCACTTTATATACACAAACCCACAAATCTATCTTAACATAATTATGCCCACAACACTCATCTTGCTTCTTTGTTGCTCAAAAATCTGATCCCTATCATAGCAGGACTAATAGTTGTTAAATAAAAGATAAGACTACAACAATAGGAAAATTAAAAGCAAACACAGAGAAAGAAACCCATAGAATATCCCAAATATTATTGCTCTCTTCCAAGAAAAAACTGAAAGCAACCATGTAATTTTCACAAGAACAAAAATAAATAAATAAAAGAAAATCACTCACACAAAATCTTGCTAAAATAGCAGAAGGAAAAATGATCATGGACCTTTTGCAAAACTGATAACATAGCAAAATACAAGGGAAAGAAAACACAAATAGTTGTTTAGCTACATACTACTTTTTGGATCTACTTTGCATATACAAGTGTAAGACTTTTGGGATTGTTTTATTTCAATGGAACACAAAAGGGAAAATCATACTTGCTTTTTTTCTTTTTTCTTTTTTGTTTTCAAGAATAACTGAAAGAGACCCATCTTACTATTCAAAGAGGGTTAAATATTTCTGTGCAAATTTACTAAAACAAAGTAAAATAAAAGGAATTTGCACACCAACCTCTGCCAGTTTAACATACACACATTTCATTGAAATAAAATAATCTCAAAAGTAGTACACTTGTATATGCAAAGTAGATCGTAAAATTAGTATGTAGCTAAACAACAATAACATCAACAACAACAACAATAGTATATTAATTAAATTATTAACAATAACAAAAACGAGTAAAAGAGGACAGAAAGTTCATTTCATTTACTAAGCGTTCTGTTCTTCACAAGGCAATAACCCTCAATATAAAATGACCAAATATAAATCATAATTAAGATTAACATCAACATCTCAAGCTTCCAGTTCACTACAATGAAACCCATTATGCATCCCGTAACTGTTGCTCAAATACTGGAAGAACAAGAGAATTAGAGGAAGGGGATCTGAGAAACACAGAACAGAATAAAAGAGAAGACAGATAAATAGAAGGATAACCATACACATTTTTTCCACGTAAAACTAAAGGCGACCGATCTAATTATTCGAAGAACTCGAATTCCAAACAAAATTTTCCTAATAATCGAAGAACAAAGGAATTAGCACACGGATCTTTAAGAAGCTGATAACAGAAGAACATAAAAGAAAAACATAGAAAACCCAGATGATAGAGAGAAAAACTCAAGGCAACTCATCTAATTATTTAAAGTAAGTCCAACATTCTACACAAAATTTCTCTCAAATAATGGAAGAACAAAGGATATTAGCACAAGGACCTTCGAGAAACTGACATCAGTAGCACATAGAAGAAAAACAAAGAAACCCCAGATAATAGAGAGAAGAACTGAGAGCAACCCATCTAATTATTCAAATAAAATTCAACATTCCACACAAAATTTCGCTCAAATAATGGAAGAACAAAAGGGAATTAGCACAAGAATCTCTTAAAAACTGATAAGCAGAAGAACACACAAGACAAATAAAGAAAACCCAGATGATATAGATAAAAACTGAAGGCAACCCATCTATTTGTTCAAAAAAATTCAACATTCCAAACAAAATTTGGCTCAACAATGGAACAAAAAAGGGAACTAGCACAAGGGCCTCTAAGACACTGAGAAACAGAAGAACATACAAGAGAAACAAAGAAAACCCAGATGCTAAAGAGACAGAGAGGGGGGAGGGCGTACCAGGAGTAGCTCGACCAGGATGTGTTCCGGAACTGAGGAGAGATCGGAGAAATTAGCAATGTTAAGGAGAGCGGAGTCAATGGCGAGAGAAAGGAGAGAAGGCGGTGGTCTCATTCACTCATTTCTCTATTCTCTATGCGGAGGAAAACTTTTCTATTAACGCAAAGAATTGGTCCAACCAGCGTGTCTTCCTTCCTCCGAGATTACAGACTACAGAACCTTTCTCTTACTAACCCTCAGATTTCTCCGCCGGCCCCAAGTGAAAAACAGTTGCGTTTCCAGGATGTAGAGCCGGCAATTCTGTGACGCCAGGTTTTAAACTGGTTTGGGGTTTGGCCTTTCATTAACTATTATTTTTTTTTATGGAAACTACCTATAAGTCTTTACTTTCGGAGTAGGTCTACAGTGCCGACATTTTCTCATCATTACACTAGAGAATTTTATTTAAGTCGTCAAATTTTTTATAAATAAAATCTCAACGGTTAATTATGGGTCGGTATTGTTGGTTGGTACTGTTGATTTTCAAAATTGGTTAAAGATTACACGTGTCACTTTGTGAATGATTAACCATTGTGAATGATTAACCAAAATGAGGGTATCGGTTCAGAAATTTGTCTTGTATTGGCCTAAACTTGACCGTTGTTCTAATACAAGGTTTCCTTGTTTTATAAACTCAAATCACCAATAGACTTAAAGAGAAAAATTTGAAAATCCCAAGGAATGAGTTCAGAGATAAGGCAGAGAAGTCTCTTAGGTCAAAGATCTCAAATTTGTCAGTAAGTTCTTCTTTTGCATCCAGTGTTGATCCTTGTTTGAGTGAGAATGAGAGATTTTATAGTCAAAGTTCTCAAACAAAGTATAAGTGACAAGTGTCAGTCATCGGAGGCCAGACATGATAGGATGATTACGCATGTAATGGCCCATACCTCGACTGTCACTTGTTACTTTGTACAACTGTGCAAGCAGTCTCTGCCTTGTGCTCAGTCCCTTTGATGTGACATCGCCCATGTGGGTCTGGCTTAACTGCCAACAACCTTCATGAGCCTGATGGGACGTTTCTTTGGGTCACCATTCCTTTAGGTATCTCGATCCCCCTCCCTTTTGTCTTACTGTGTAGATATTTTAAGAAGCTCGGGATGTTGTCCTCAAGCTAGATATTCTGAAGATTATTCCTTGGATGTTGAGGTCGAAACTCGTTACAAATATAGTGTTCTATAACATCAAGTTTAAGGCATAACTTGATGTTGTAATCACAACTCCACATGCGATCTCGGGTGTCTTTATACTTGGCGTATGATTGTCCCAAAACAGTCCCCTTTTTAGGACTTGGGGCATAGAAAGAAGTTTATGTTACTTTATGACCAAGGCTATGTCATTGCTTCTTGGATAAATATTCAGTGTGAGGGTTTTGATGTAATCGATGTGATCCTTTAGTTAGGTGAGGATCATTATTCCTATCTTCAATTTAGAATAGTCTCCTTTTGATCTCGAGATTTAGATTATAAAGTCTGTTCTCGGATTTGGAATAAGATCAAATTGTCTCAGTCTCGAGATTAGATCATAAAGTCTATTTTCGGATTTGGAATAAGATCAAATTGCCTTTGTCTCGAGATTAGATCATAAAGTCTTTTATCGGATTTGGAATAAGATCAAATTGTCTTTATTCAATCTCGAGATTAGATCTTAAAGTTCATTCTCAGATTTTAGAATAAGATCAAATTGTCTTTTGAGATTCGGATATATATACTCAGGTGGAAAATTGATAGAATATGCCCGTGGGCCTGCCAGGTGGCTTCTCCTTATTGGTCCAATTTGAATATTCAAATTGAGGAATCATCATTAGCCCCCTGCACTTAGAATGTGTTGATGGGACACGTTGTAAGTGCAACTCGACAAGGTATTAAATACGCTGGACAGCCGTATCATCGTCGAATCTTTGATTAGTAGTCAAATGGTTGCTATTCACGGCTCGGGGCACGTCACATTTAATGCTAGGGTTGACGTGTCCTCCTAAGATTGAGCGTTGTTCTACCTGCTTGGCAGTCCCGAAACCGCTTTCGGGAAGATCAAGGCGGTCTCATGATTACTTGAGATTTA
>JAUPMG010000011.1:1933208-1947813 GCA_031762675.1 Pachysandra terminalis
ATGCATTGCATACATTAATAATTGAACCTGCATTTTGCATTGCATATCACATCATTATCATTATTATTTCATTAATTGCATATTTATCATATTATTTATGTTTAGTCTATGACATGATCATTGGAGAGTGGCTTTGACCCTATTTCAATCTAAAATACTGTTTAATTGACTACTTACTGGGCTAAGTGTAGCTGACGCCTTTGCGCAACCATTTCAGGGAATTTAGATGAGGAATATGATGAGATTTGCGTGGCTGGACTGGATGATGATTTTCAATGATTTATACTTAGAATTCTGTAATAGGCTTTATTTTACTTTTTAGATTAGATATTATGTATAGGATTAGGATCTGATTTAAACATGAGAATTGATAGTATTTTTCTTTTATTTTTCCGCTGTTATTTCATTAGTTGTTTTGGATGTAATAACTTAATTAGATTTTGATTAATTTCAGTAAAGTATATTCTTTTAAATTTCATTCACTCTTATGGTTTGGCTCTATATTGGTTACCACTCCAGATTTCGGTTAGGGTGAGAGTCGCGGTTTGAATCTAAGGGATTCCCACGTGAATTTCCTTTAGGTTTGGGTCGTGACAAATAATTACAATAATGATAAATCTGAAAAATATATGAGAATAATGATATGTGGACATCAACCAATCAAGTGATGTTCTCTCACCAATTCTCACTTGGTTTGTATCCTTAGGATATTCATGGTCATATTTTCATCTACAATGCCTTACTTTATATGATAATAATATCATCAAGTGCATCATACACAAGACAACTGCAATAATATCAACAAAAACATGAAATGAAATGCATGATGTTTGGCATTCAATTAGTGTATGTTCTATAGCCGATCTTAATTATACTACCCAAGATGCTTCACCCAGAACTCATTCCTTTATACTAGAGAGAAATAGTAGATTATTCTATGTACGCATCATAGTTTCTAGGGGCTGCGACCTAGAGGGCTCAATCCCCTCACTTATTTTTGATCATAGAGACAAATCCCAGGCATCACCTAAATCTTCCTTTGTGAACCATACATCAACCGATCTACTAACAAAAGTTGACTCTTATGATTCTGTAATAACCCAAGCTAAAATAATAAGGTTAATATGTAATTAATAAAAATATAGTGGTTAATTCAAAATTTTAGTAAGTTAGCTAACATGCTTGACTTTGACTGTTTATAATTGGTGGGGTGCACTGTAGGAAACTAAGTGCTTCACACACAATCATAACTCTTTAAGTTATGATGTGTGGCTAGGATCTTATAGGAACTTTTAATCTAAATCAATGGCTTAGATTTAATAGGATTTAATACTAGTTATAACTTAATGAGGAATCCATCTAATAGATAATTAAAAACTAGTTTAACTACAACTAGGAACCTAGATCTAAAAGTTATAATTAAACTAATATATTTTAATGCTTGGATTAACTAGGGAATTAAAACCAATCCTAAACTAACAAGGATTAAGATTAGATAAGGTTAACTTATAATCCAATTAAATTCATGATGCTTAGAATCAATGGTTAGGATTTCGTAGGAACAAATCAATCTAATCTAAGGGATGGAAACTAAAACAACTCCTAGACTAAGTAAGAAACTGTAGGAAAACTATATAAACCAAGGGGTAGGACGTATGAATCACAATTCTAAGAGAAGAGAAAGAGGAGATAAGGATTTTAGAGCAAGCAAGGATTGGAACTTCAGAAGATCAAAGAAGTAGAAGAAGAAAAAGATCAAGTTGTTCATCGCAACAACATTAAAGATCCAAGGTAAGTATTCAGATTAAATTATATTTTTGATATGATTTGGGAGTTTATGCCATAATCCCTTAGTATGACATAGTAAAATCTCTTATGTCAAAATCACATATTTTATGAAGAAAAATGATAGAGTAGAGTTTTATGGTTTTAGCATCATAGATTTCATATAACGAATTAAGTATGTTTATGGTATGAGTATTAGGTTTTGATCGAAATTATGTTTAAATTATATATACTAATTAAATTTTTTCGAATTATAGAAATTGGTAAGTTAAATAGTGGAAATTTTGGGTTTTGGAGTGGTCGGTCAACCCGTCAGTCAGCCGACAAGTCAATTGATACGTTATGGGTGTGGTCGGTCGATCCATCGACCAGTCGAGAGGTCAGCCGACCCAACATGAGATTTGGTTTTTGGTTCTGCCCAAGCGACCGATGAGGCATTAGTCGATCGATAGATCAACCGACACCCACAGGGTGAACAATTGTTGTACTGTCCGAGCAGCCGATCACCATCGGTCGACCGACAGGGTCAACCGACGGGAACCGGTCGTGCGTAGGTCGACGATAGGTCGACTGAAAATTCCCAAAGTGGTCTGAATGACTTGAAAATTTACATGCATATTATATTTTACCTAATTAGACCAATTATGATGTTAATTTTGCTAAATTATGAACATTTTGCATATGTGCTTTTGTGGAAGATTTTATATATCCGACCAGCGGGTGATATTTTGATCGGACTTGTTTTTTACTCTAAACTCATTATGAACATGTTTTATATCATATTTTATGTCTGCACATGTACACAAATTGTTTGTTTAGCTACTGTGCACAATTCACTTGCACCGCATGGCCTTTTGTGCATAATAACCTTGTATCGAATCGAATGCTTGACTTGACCTCAATAAGTTTATATTGCTGGAGTTTATGGTTTATAACGAGAGTGATTATAATCTGAAAATTATAAAATTGTGAGGATGTCTCGAATTGACTGATTTGCATGTGTTGACGGATCGGCCATCCCAATAGTCCAATTCTTGTTAACCCTTTGTGAGGATTATGCCTTGTATGGGTATCCGAAGAGACTTGTGGTAAGATGATAGGTGAGAGAAAGTTCACATTAGTGAGACCCAATAGCCGAATCATAAGAGTGAAATTATGTTAGTAGATCAACTAATGTATGGTTCACAAAGGAAAGTTCACATTAGTGAGGCCTTGGGATTTGTCCCTATGATCAGAAATAAGGTGAGGGGATTGTGCCCTCTAGGTCGCAGCCCTTAGAAACTATGATGCACACATAGAATAATTCATTATCACATTTTCATGTGTTGTGGAATGAATTCACATTAGTGGGACATTCTTGGGTAGTGGATTAAGATCAGGTGTGGAATATACACTAATCGAATACCAAACAACATGCATATTTGCATATCATATTATTGTGCATAAATTACATATGGTGATATATTTATTGTTGTATGAGCGTGCATTGCATACATTACTAATTGAACTAGCACATTGCATTGCACATCATTATTATATCATGTTATTAATTACATATTCTAACTATTCTGTTTTTGTCTATGGGAATACCATTGGAGAGTGCATTGTCCCTATTTCAATCCAAAATATTGTTTATATCTGTTTATTTACAAAGCTAAGTGTAGATTACGCTTTTGAGCATAACATACTTAAGAACTTATAGATGATGGACAGCAAGACCTTGGTGATCAAGAGGGAGGATAAGGACATGATGAAGACCTTAGTTTTTATTAGATTATTGTTTGATGATTTCAATAAAACTTGTAATAGGATTAGTTGGATTTATGTTTTTAAAGAGTTATTATCATTAGGACCAGATTTGAGTAGTTTAATAGGGATTTAATTGAAGCATGAAACTAGTTATATTTTATTTCCTCTGTTTTTTATTTGATGATTGTTTTGAGTGGATATTATTCTTAATAGTACTATTTTCTAGAATATTACTTTACAATTATCTTAATAAATTCAATGGTTTGGTAATGTATTGCTTATCCACTCTCGTAAGGATATGGGGTGAGAGTTATATCTTAAATTTGGGGACTCCTATGAGATTTTCAGATTTAGGATGTGATAGAGATCTTGGGACCCCCATACAAAGCCTATCATCATACCACAAGTCTCTTGGGACCCTCATACAATGCCTATCCTTCACCTTGGGCATACAAAACACTTAGTCCCTTAATGGACAAGTAAATGGTCAAAGCCATAACATGAGTCATAATAGTATCTTTTATTGGCCACAAACAAAGTACTCCAATAATAGGATATCCAGAAAGCCATCTCAGCTCGGTAGTCAATATGCAACTCATAAATTCAGATCCATTAATTAATGCAGTACACACACAATGATTAATTTCACAAACATATATTCAAAACTGCATAGACATGAGACACATCCGTATGACCCTAGGCTAATATTATGCACATAGTTAATATATATAGTTTGAATACACATGTATGGAGGATAAGAGAGTCATAATTAGTATAATTATGTATGATAAGTCTTATTTGAGACAACACTTAATTTTATCAAAAACACATATATGGTCGTAACAAGATATCAAAAAGCTTACACCTCATATAAAACATCAGGGCATGCGTATACTATGCAAATATAACTAGTAAAGGTGTTGTGGGGCTAATTCCCTATATATCAAATTTTGATATAGGCATTCCCAGTACCTGGAAACATTATAAATCAACTATATCTAACATTATACAGGTGGTCAAAGTCTCAGATTTCAATTTGGACAACTTCAAAATTTTCGGTTGGTCAAATATTGGTTGTAAGCTAGCCTAAATTTCTCAAAGTGTGTCAAACTTGACCAAACTTTATATTTAGGTTAGGGTAGGTCTAATTAGGTCAAAACTACAAAAGAAAAAAAAAATGGCTAGGTGGATAAATTTTGGCTGGGTCCATCGGTCAGCCGATTGGGTCGGCTGTTTGACCAATAAGCAGGTCAAAAATCAGGGTCTTCGGGTGACCATTGGCTAGCCGATTAGGCAGCCGACAAGGGTTATTTTGGGTTTTTCATCTTTAACGTATGTTCAATTTTTGGCCATAACGTTTTATATACTTATCGGAATCACCTAAAATTTATTTCTTTATGTTTCTAATGAACAGAAGAATCATAAAAAAAAATATAAAATAAATTATATAAAATATTTTTATTGGGTTCTTTAATCGATATTTTAAATCTTGATAAATTTCCAGTTTATTTCTTCTTCTCGGTTTCTTAATGGATGGTGATGGTTACCCTATCTTTATTGGATCTTTATTTATGTGTTTTACTTATAAGAACATGAGAAGAATTTAAAAATCAAGCACAAGAATTCCTTTATGTGATAACATTAGGGTAGAAGTAAATACACAAGACAATGAAGAAAAACTCACATGTTTGCAGAATCTCGGTGTTGGTTCTTGTTCTTTCTTGATCTTCTAGGCTTCTAGGTTTTTGATGTGTTAGATCTCATCTTCCAAACTCTTTGCACGTTTCTTATTATTTTTCTAGGTTTAGATTGACCTAAAAGCCTTGTTTTTGTAAGGTTAGGTGTTAAAAACTACCTAGAGTCCTAGTACAACTAGTATACTTCAATTTTAAGCTATCAAGGACTCTAACTTAAGTTTTCTATAAGGTATTAATTTAAAACAAATTTTCTATATTTTAAGTCTAATTTGTGGGTTTGGGCGTTAAGGAATAACATAAGCCCATTATGCTAATTAATGATTAAAGTCCATACTTAATCACTTAAGCCCAATCAAATTTATAAGCTCAATTCCTTTTAATTAAACCTAAGACTAATTAATTAAATCCAATGCTTAATTAATTAAGCCTTAAACAATAGATTATGCTTTGATGTGTGATCATACAAGGTCTTCATACAATAACTTAGATTAAAATACATATATGATAATTATATAAAAGTGTTTAAGAATATAGTTATTTTAGAATTCTATTAAATTATTATTGTACCCTCACTAATAAAATAATTTTCTATTTAAATTTTTTAGGTTGTTATATGTGTCCATCCCATTTTTTAAGAATTACCAATCATCCTTCAATTATCCAAGGCTGGTATTCCAAATTCGTATGCATGTCAGTGATTGTAGTAAAACTGATAATCACTGCTTCAATATTACCTTAATTTGTCGAAACGTCCGAGAGTAGAATAGGCTTCCAAATCTTAGTCAGAGTGTTGCGTAGGGAATTGAAGTTAAGTCGTCCGTCAAACGCCCAAGTAAAGAAGTTTCCCATTTCAATTTCATGCGTTGACATAGGTGCTGAGGAAATGAGATCAGTTTGGTTTTCGGTGAGATCTCAATTTTGCTTTGAAAGTCTTTTGTAGCTTGAGTATCCATGCGTTAGTTGTTGTTTGCTCTTCAGGTTCCGTTCTTGATTTGGAACCGGTACTTCAGACATAATTGAATCGGTCACTGCTAAGAATGAGAATGTTGGCACTATTTAAGTGAAGTGAACAATCATTTAGAAACCCACAGCACCAATGCATGCCTCCAACATGTTTATCCGGACAGACTGTAGATCAGTCCTTAGTTTCAAATCTTCTGAAGATTTTGCAGTGCATACATCTTTGCATGTAGGTTAAACCAGATAGGCTATCCTTCTCTTCAATCTGGAGATCTGGAGTTTCCCCAACCATGATAACTTCCCTGAGTCTTCATTTAAAGCTCTAGTATGTATATATGCATTTCCCAGAGGCGAGATCCTTGCACACGCAACACCAAAAACACTGTTCCGGTCTCTCTCTGGCATTTAAAAAAAAAATTGGGACTCAATATTAATTATCTTTTAAAAGGAAAAAGTTATAAATTTATTTTCAATGCTCTCATCATCGAAACCTAAGACCATTACTCATATCAAGCAGGCTAAAGAAAAAAATGTGAAGGCATGCTCGACACCTGTATAAAGGACATCTTAACACATAAAAAAACATGTAGTCTTGGTGAGACGTGGAGACTTTGTGAAGGCATGTTCAACAACTTCCAATATAATCGTATAAAACCCAAGTGAAACCAAGGTTTTAATTCTCAAGAAGAATCTTGTGAATCTTTTATTATCTTCTCAAGTCTACAAATAAAAGACAGTAAGGGATAGAAACAAAAAGTTGTATTAGTTGTACTAGGTGAAAAAGTTCTTTGTAAGTTTTGAATATACTTTGTGAGTGTTGTTTCCAAGTGTTTTTTTGTTTGGCAGTGGATCAGGTGCGGGTGGTATTGCCGTGCGGGTGAGTGCGGGTGATACTCTATTGGCCGCTCGCACATATAAATGAAAGAAAAAAAAAATTAATATGTTTTTTACTTGTTCACATGAATTTAGGTGACGTGGGCCAATAGAGTACCGCCCGCACTCATCTGCACCTAACTGCGACCCACATAGGATCCACACTCGTTTTTTTTTAGTGTATCTTAATAGTTGTGCAAAACTCTATCTAGAAACCAAGTGTGCTGTAAGTTTCCTTTCTTCGAATTAAATTTTCCTCTAAATCTTACTTGTCTCCTATATATTACATCTTATATCTTTATATTTGTTTGCTTGTCTGTTTAACTCTGATATGATCTTGTATTGTTTTTGTTCGTATGTCTAGTTCTTTTCAAAATTCTTAATTAAATTTCAAAAGTTTTTTTTTTTTTTGAAATATAAAAATATGATTTCACTTGCGAAAGGTATTTTGGTCTGCCTTATCAAGTTTCATTGACGGGTGTGAGAAGACTTTTTTTGATATATAAAAGAATGATGTGGCCAATCGATACCATCTATTTTAACACGGGATCTTCTACATCATCCATGTAGATAATATTTCAACCCATAAAAGCTACACTAGTGCATGTGTATTGTCTAATAGGCACATATGTAGTTGGTTGTTCAATTTTTTTTAGTGCATATTAATTTTGGAACAAAGAAATATGATAATTATGATAGTTTTAAATAGCCTTTTTCTACCACGTGAAAACTTTATTTCGTGCGGAGACATAGTAGGTGACATGGGGTTTATTGAATTTACACATGGAGAAGTTAGGTCCACCAAATAAGCTTACACATGTGAGATAAGACTGCATTTGACACTGCTTACACTTTTTTATCGTTGCTTCCTATAGCTTTATTTCATGTTTAGCATATGTCCAAGAAGAAGTTAGCGCACAGTGCGGAAGATTTGAAATGTGGTCAGGAACTAGATTAGAGGTGGCACGGAAGGCTTGGTCAAGCGAAGACATAAGGGTGTCCTGGAGATGAATAATCAATCTCCCACCATGTGCACCGAACCACACAGCCCTTCTGAAGGGGCATTCAAGGAAAAAGGTGAGTCGGGTGCTCATGGTAGGAATTACATAAGTAGCAGTCTTCACCTAAATTGCCCAAACAATGGTTAAGCAAGTCACTAGTAAGTAGAGCTTGGTGAGCACATTTCCAAACGAATATACGTACCTTTTAGGGAACTGGGAGATGCCAAATATTAAGCTAAAATTTACCGATCTCACTTGGATCTAGATTATGATGTATGAGGTTGTAGGTCAATGCCACCGAAAATTTACCCAAACTTTTGCCTTTCCAAGTAACCTTATCGCGTGCCACGCTCTTGCAATCGAATGGCTCTAATCATATCCGCGATTGCACCTAGTCAGAGGCTTTCAATTAGGGGTGTATTCCAGAGCTACAAATCTTGAATAATAACGTCAGGGACATTTTCAATATGCCCAATAGGCTCTTGTATCCATCTATGATCAGTGATCTTGATGGAATAACCATTAGCAACAACCCAGCCGAGGTGTTGTTCCACAAGTGAACCATATTTTTCCACATGAAAGAGTCATGGGGCTCAGTGTGAACCTTGTCTAAATCACAATTCCAAAAATGCTTGGCTTTGATCAAACGTGGCCAAAGAGCATTTGTTTCAGTAAATAGTTGCCCAAGTTTTTTTCATAAGCAAGGCATCATTAAAAGCTAATGAAGATTTAATGTTAACCCCTCCTATACATTTGAGGTCAAAGGTCTCGGACCGCGATCATTTGTGCGACCCTTCACATTCGGACTAATCATGATACTTGATTTGTTCTTATTCATAGTATGCCCTACTTCACTACAGAACTTGCTAATGATATGATTTAGGACCTGGTACTCACGGTTATTCGCACGGCCTAAAATTAACATAAGATGGGTGATTGTCTAGCCAGACCTACTAATTTTAACTCCATGAATAAGATTGAGATCATGTGCCATGTTCAAAGCAGTTGTGAGGGCTTGTTGGGACAAGATGAAGATGTAGGGTGACAGAGTCTCACCCTGCCTAAGACCACGAGAAGGTACAATATCCCCATGGGGAGGATCCGTTGATAAGGACATTGTAAGATACTGATTTAATACAAATCATTACCAACATGATCCAACGGGTATGGAAGCCAAAAGCCTGTAAATTATTTTCAATGAAGTCTTAATGCACCAATTCATGGGCTTTAAATGAGATCTATTTTAAGGCCGAAGAGACCTTGAGCGCTTTTTTTCTCTTACTCATGGAAGACCTCTAGGACAATAAGAATATTATCATGGATATAACGTCCCGAAAGAAAAACCGATTGATTTGGACCAATCAACTGATACATTAAAGGACGAAGACGATTTACCTTAATTCTGAAGATGATTTTATAAACAAAATTACCCAGGCTTATAGGTCGAAAATCATTTATCTCCGCGGGCAATTCACCTTTGGCACTAAAGCTATGTCGGTATGATTTAGAGTCCTAGAGAAAGAACCCAGGATGAAGAAATCTTGACTGATGTTTATTACGTCAAAACCAACAATATTCCAATAATTGCGGTCGAAACGATCACATCCCGAGCACTTCAAGGGACCCAATTGAATGACCACACCCCAGATCTCACTGGGTCAGGTATCTTACGTAGAGAGAGATTAACCTGAGTGGAGAATGTGTTCAACGAAGTCAAATTTAAGAATTTGATCTACACTTTTAAAATATCCGAAAAGTAATCCACTGAGACCCTTTCGACAGATTTTGGTTCAATCAATAGATTATTATGAACGTCTTTGATACTATTAATGAAGTGCTTCCTGCAACTTAAGGTGGAAAGGTTAAAAAATCTCGTATTGAGATCACCCACCTTAAGCTACAGAACCTGGGACTTTTGAGCCCAAAACGACTCTTGTTGTTTAAGGGTGGCTAGATATTTACTTTCCAGGACACTTTCTTTTTGGATCAGCCCAGTTATTCGAGGATTCCCTCTCATTTTGGCCCGATAAAGGTCAGAGAATTCAACAGAGGGTGGGGAGTTAGAGTCTCGTTGTGAGATATCCTGTTTATCCTCGCTCTGTGACGCTTTTCTCTTTTTAACAGGACTGGACAACCCTTCCTCAACCAGTGGTCTTGCATGTGTTGCTGATCCCTGATGGGTAAGAGGTTTGGTGAGTTGGATTGACAAGGTTAAGTGAGGGTTAATAGATAGATGAGAGGCGGGCTTGGGCTTTTAGAATAGAAGTCCAAGATGGGACACCAATCCAACCCAAGTTAGATTTTATCTCAACAAGTGAATTCACCCGGGTAGATTTAACTGTGGGATTGGGCTTGTCGGCGGGAGAGTTCCCGTCCGTGCCGGTTTGATGGAGCAGCAGTATAGCCAACAGTGGGTTTCTCCTCCTACGAGGTTCAATCTTGATATTGGGGGTGTATTGGTGAGCACCCCCAGGTCCACAGAGTTGGTCAGATTAAGATTTGGTTTAGAGCAAAGGTTGAGGTTGTGCTCAAGTAAACCCCAAGAAAAACGTGTTAGGGAGAATTTCATACTGGAAATCAATCTAGAGATCTTTACTTACCTCTGAGTTCATGGACCTTCCAGAAAGTTGAGCTTTATGCACAGAGCAGGATGCGACTTCATTTTGCTCCCAGGGATCTCAGTGTCTGCATTCTCACCAAAACTGCCCATGATTTTTTGATGAGATCTCGTCATGGAAGAACCTGGACATGTTTGGCATCTGAATCCAACACTAGAATGATGAAAAAACATGGCCATCCGCTACAACCTCGTTCTTTATAGGTTCGAAGGTTGAGAGCTGGTTTGCCAGGAACCACGGTTGGCTACAGAGAATGCTATGACGATCAGCTTCAAACTCAAAGCTGATGAGAATCTTTTTCGTGAGAAGTTTCCTCACAACTTTAACCCCAATATTTCTCCAGATTCTGTTAATGGAGCTCTAATCAAGTTGATATGCAGGATCCCCATGGAATATATTAGAAAATCATGTATTGAGAAAGCTAGGAGTAGGATAAAGGAAGAACAGACGAGGGAAGAAGAGGAGGCAAAGGAGGCAAGGCAAAGCGTTCACACCGGAAGAAGAGAGGCAAAAGGACCTGAAGATGACACCCAACACACTCTTAATGATCTCACAGACCTCGATAACAAAGGGTTATGGGGAAAGGATGAAGACTGAGTTTTGGAGCAAGGGTTTCACAAGCTTTTACATTCTCCCATGCATTCGCTTTGCTCGCTCGAGGTAACACATGAATCTCTGCAAGCTTATCCCTATCACATTACACAGTAACACCTGAATCTCTGCAGCAGTATATCAATTCAAAAGAGAAAATTAAGATAGGAAACAGTGCTACATGCTTAGTTCCATGTTTCAATAAAAACTGACAAATATAGCAAGCATTGGTTTGGATCTGTCGATCCCTATACCACACTACCACTGATGGGGGATCCTAAGAAAATAACCTTAAGAAAGCCAACTGAAGAAGGTAGAATCTGAAAAGAAACTATTGCTGTAAAGAAGAAAAATGCAGCATCCAAGCATCAATTCCCATTAACCGGTATACACAAACTTGACCTAATTTCAAATCGTGAGCTTTATGGAGTTCCACAAAATACATCAAACCATATCCGTGCACCTTCATTTTGCCGAAATCTGTGTTTTCCATAGGCATAAAGTTGGATCTCTGTATCCAGATACTGCTAATTTCACATATTTCCCAGTCAGAAATTGCCGTCTTTAGACGGTCTTGAAAATATGGTCAGGGACCAAACAACTTTTAACGCCCACACTGCTTCACTTGATTGCAGCAAGTATCATTGCAATCAATCAAGAGGCTCTATTACTAAATGATCGATAACGCCTGCACTGATAGAGATTAAAGCATTGAGTGCTGCTTTTCATGCGTATTTAGGAAAACAAGAAACAAAAAACAGACCAATAGGGAGGTCCACAGCTTACTCAGCTTTTACTCCCTATCTTCTTTTCTCCAGTACATTTTAACAAAGGACTCTGATTTTCCTTGGCAGACTGTAGCCCCCAGGCATGGGTTAACATCCTCTTTGAAGCTCCCAAATGCTCCACTTTCAAATTATCATTGTAACCAGTGCTTACACTTTCTGAGACACCTCCACGAGCAGATCTTCTGTTGGATGGCACCACATGAATTTTTCTTTCATTCGGTGATGAACTAGATGCACTGCTCCCTGTAGGTTTATTACACATACCACTAACACTCGAGTTCGAATTTTGGCTTGAAGAAGAAACGGTTTCCTTAAAAGCATCGCTTGGATCTATTTCATTTTTATCTTTTTCTAGAATGTTTAATTCCTTTATTTGTCCTCCATTTTCTTTACTATTTGGAGAAGTGACCTCCTGATTGGATGTACAAATTCTTTGGCCCAGTGCATGTGCAATCATCCGACGAGCAACCACAGGAATGTTTCTTGGCTTTTGAGTGACAGATTCTTGTATCTCACTCTCATTCATTGAAAAGATCCGCTCACGAGCAGCCAGATAAGCGGCTTCCCTCTCCTCAAATGAAGATTGAAAAGAAGCTTGTTTTGTGTTCGAGACTGGAAAAAAAAAAGTAGTATCAAACCTCAAGAGTCAGATTAACTTGATTAACTACCCGTATGTTATTTTATTACATTTTATGCACTTTTAGAGATGTCAAAAATAAACATTTTGTCATGATTGGATCCATGACCTGAAAACTACTTTTTCAAATCAATGATTGATCAGATCTAACACAAGTCTTTCAGTATAACATTTTAGTTTGGCTTGATTCAGATCACTTTGCTAAAGGTCAAAATGTATGTTGTTCAATGAAGTATAACTGCTGTAAGCTATTGATCTTCATCATTCCCCAATGCAGGATCCAATGTTTAGTACGCTCTTGTTCTGTAGGGAAATGCGGAGAATTTACCTGGTAAATCCTCTGTTCTCCTTAGTAGTTGGTGTGATGTTGTTGGAGATTGATATTTATCGTACTGCCACAAAACATCACTAACAAGGATGGAAGGTCTGCAACCAAAACAGTTAGTGGTTCATAGACATTGCCATAACCTGAACTTATGGTAAATCAAACACTATCCATTTATTTATTGAAAGAAAAATGAAGATACTCATGTTCTCAATAATCACAGCAATGAGACCAAAAGAATTAAAATTTTGCAATAATATATAAATTTCATAAACTGATCTACCCACAAAGATTTGATTGTGGTTTAATCTTACATCAATTGTGGTTCAGATGACCCCGTGCATTGCATGGGGCTTGCAATAGTTCAATAGAAACAGAAGTATACCCGTAAGAATTATGAATTTTCACAGAAGAGCCACAGAACATTCCATTCACAAAACAATACATAAAAAGGAAGTCCCAAAACGAAATGCAAATGAGGCACCTAACAGATTTAAACACATGGTATCAGTCTTTAATGATTAATCTACATTAATTACTGCCTGATAAAGATTCAATGACTGATTTTGGGTCAGAAGCTTTGGACCAAAGGTGAGAGAGAGCATGGGCCAATGGTGCACCACTGCAAAACCATATCAACCTCCACCTAAAACAGGTCAGCCGAAGCATTACATTGGATGGCTCTCACCAAAAAAAAAAAAAAAGTATTGGATGATTAATTCTAAATATCTATTCAATTTGGTTTAGGAAAGTCTTTAACAGGAGTTTATCTTGTTTCCAAATATATTCTTAGATTATATCAAGTAAGATATAAACAATACATAAGGTAAGGAAAGACAAGGAATGAACATATCCAAGAGTCTAGGAGTAGGCCAAATAAGAGACAAAGGTTAGTAGGTTAAGATGGTTTTGGCATGTAAACCCAACACCTAGGGAGGCGATTGTGAGAAGATGTCAGGGGGTGCATATTACAGGATCAAAGAACGCAAGAGGAATAACAAAAAGAACTCGAAGGGGTATGCAAAAATAATTTAGTTACATATTATCAGATCGAAAATATGGTTTTCGATAGAATGAACAGGATTCCTATTGCTGGCCCAACTAGTTGGAATAAGGAATTCTGTAGTAGTTGCTATTGTCTAGTTTATATCTAGTATTCCTATTTCTGTTTGGAATTTCAGTTGAGTTCATTTTAACCCGAGTTACATGAAAAATTGTCTTTAATTTAGGCATACCAGTAGGTTTTAAGATGGTTATTTAGAAATACAACTTAAATTTGTGAGATTAGGAGAGAACAAATTTTATTTTTTGCCCTTTTTTAAAAAAGATGGCAGTTTTCCCCAAACTTCGAGACATGTTCTGGCTATCATGTTGCTGAATTTTCTCTGTTGAATTTATACTAATTTAAAAGAATATTCAGCAATTTTTGCACTAAAAGTTTGGCCAACTGCTGTTTTACTTCAAAGGGAATCACAAGCTCTTCTATGGCTCCACCTAGCACTGTCGTTTCTTTATTTTGGGCTTGTACTGCATCAGCTTTGGTATCAAAACTAAAGCCTGAATAGTTATACAACTTCATAA